>WWET01000389.1:196691-208710 GCA_011038615.1 Limnodynastes dumerilii
CAGGACATGAGAAACACTGCACATGCTCAGGACATGAGAAACACTGCACATGCTCAGGACATGAGAAACACTGCACATGCGCAGGACATGAGAAACACTGCACATGCCCAGTGCTTCTTTTTTGGCACTTTGAAATTTTTCCAAGTCCTGACATGAGAAACACTGCGCATGTGCAGTGTATTCATGCCAGGACCAGACAGCTGCAGCCCGACGGGACGCCCAGACAGGTGAGTTTAATCTTTTTTTAATCTTTATTTATATTTTCAATGTTTTTTAATATTTTTTACAGATTTTTATTTTAAGTTCAATTTTTGTTTTATTTTATTTTTTACCCCCGTAGTATTTCTATGTATTCTGGCGGTCTCCCCATACATACCCCCCTTTTCCTCCCCCTAATAACAGCTATTAGGGGGAGGCAAAGAGGGGTATATGGGGACATCGCCGGAATATTTACCACTAACGCCAGTCTGACGCCGGGAGCAGAGTGTAAAACTCCACTCCGGCATTTTGTAAATATGGGTGACTTCATTTTAATGCGATAGGGCCATTTTTCACTTCAAAACTGGCCCTATCGCCTTAAAATGATCTTTGTAAATAGAGCCCTAAGTATCACCAGCCTGCAGATTAATGGTAAAGGTTCATACACACTACATTTTTTTTTATGATAATCGTTCTAATCAACCAATAAAGAAGTGTTTTGAACTATATCGTGCAAGTGTGTATGCTGCAACAATCATTCCTAATTGTTGCAAAGTACACAAAGGCCCTGATCCAGAGCTGCGCTTTTGTCTTTTTTTCAGACGGAAGCGCTGCAAAAATGAGCACTGCGCATGCTCAGATAGGGAGCGCGCACAGAAAGATGGGCGAAAGTGTACCCATCCGTCTGTGATTGCATCTGAATGGCCTGTGTCTGTGGAGCGGGTATTTGAATGATAAAAGGGGAGTTTTTCTCATTTAATTATTATGGCCAGTGCATTCCGGTGGCTGTAAGCGTAATGAGCAGCTCACCAGAGCTTGGAAAAAATAAAGCAATTAGTAAAAACGCTTAAAAAAAACACATTTGAATAAAGTGTCAGAATTCTTGGTTTCACGATAGTTATCGTGAGACCGAGAATTCTGACACTGTCCAAATGGTATAAACATGACCCAAGGACAGTGATAGTGCAGGACATAGTTAGCGTTGTTGCCGAAGGGTTTTTTTTTTTTGCAAAGGACACCCCCAAATTAAAAGATTGCAAAACTGGACCCCATCAGAGCAGGTATGTTTTAATTTTTTTTTTTACTGTACTTTTGGCCATATTTTCAAACTTTTTGGTTTTAATGTTTTTTTGGGGGGGATGGGGATATGTAAATGGTGCAGCGGGCAATGGTTGGCAGGGCATGCTGGCGCTTGTGGTTCTCCAAGCTCCAGCATGCCCTGGCATCCATGGGCATGCTGGTGCTTGTAGTGGCCTGATAGTATTTATTTTACTGTGCGCCCCGGGACAGAGGGGTTCATTTTATTATTGTGGGGAAAAAATACCCCGCGGTCGGAGCAATTAAAGCTCCTACTGCTTTTTTTTTTCTTTAACAAGGCTGGCTTTTATATGGCCAAGTCAGAGGTGCGTGTTAATAGTATGTTTTAGCGGATCCGCCTTGCCCTTGCGCAACCGCTAAAACTCTGGATCAGCCCCAAAATCGTTTGATCGCATCTTTTAAAAAGTTTGTGGTGCGAGACACCATTTTGGGATGATTGTTTGATTTCCTTACACAGAATAGTGAGGGATTTGCTTTAACTATATCTTTGTCTCCACAGGAGAAATTTACTGTTTTCAAATGTCCCACAGAGTGCTCTCATGCAAACATTTTATAGGTTTAGAATTCCTGCCTTTTTGGATCCATTTATCTACAACACAGCACAGCCTTATTTGTATTTATACTTCCTGAAAACAACAGGTGTTACCAGATGATATAGTTATTTAGGCTTCAAGCACAGACAAAGGCATTCATCATACTATCAGCTAATTAGTGATAGTAAGACCACCCATTGCTTCCCAGCATAGAGAAAAGCTGACATCCATTGTAAAGGATTTCTCTGAGAAAGCTGAAGAGATAAGACATATAAAACAGCTGACAATATAAACACAAATAGCTACAATAAAACAGCCTTTATTTTATATATGAATAAAAATACTATGCTATATTATTAGGGCACAGTTATGCCCTTATATGACGACTGACACTAAGAAACAGCATTGGGCCACTGAGTGTCTGTTGGGGGAGCATGGTCTTAGAGGGGCTGTATCTCTATTTAACAGACAAAAATTGTCACTTGACTAATTTTATAGAAAAATAAGGAAAAAAAACACATTTGGAATAGTTTAAAGTGTAAAATGTTGCAGATTTTTCCATTTACCTTTTTCACAGACCACGTGTTGTGTCAGTGTTTTGGGAATGCAGAACTCAGTTAAACTGCGCATGCCCAGGACCCAAATATACGCACAGAAACCAGGACTGATTCTTATACACGGATGTCAGACTTAGGACTGATGCAGGCATCGGCACGTAACAAATCCTGCATGCGTGGTTAGAGGGCAAGACTCTTAATGCAAATGAGTAGCACACAGTCTACTAATGTACAGTCTGGGCGTTCCAACAAAGTTGGGACTGATTCACAGGTAGGAATGTCTTGTGTAAACTAACATACGTACAGGAAAAGTTAAGGTAGCCCTCGACCACTTGTAAGTTGAAGAACCGTATTGTTTGCTGTGAGGCCATGCGTCTTCTGGGTGTGGATCCCCGGTTAGAACGGCCCTATTTCGAAAGGGCCTTTTCCTCCCAGCCAGTTCGATTGCATATGCCTCGAGGAGACATTGCAATCGATCCACGGAGCACCAAGCTGTCGGCGCTCTACGAAAAGTAAGTAAAAATAGTCCCCCACTCCTTCCCCTATTCCCCTAATTCTAACCCTCCCCTCTCACTACCCTAACCCTTCCTGCCAGGCTAACCCCAACCCTCCCTTACTTGCAGCCTGACCCTAACCCATTATCTCCCTCCCCTGCAGGCTGACCCTAACCCTCCATCTCCCGCAGTCTAACATTAACCCTCCCTCCCCTGCAGCCTGACCCTAACCCTGACTACCCCGCACAGAGAAGTTACTCACCTGTCCCTCGGTCCAGTGATAGCAGTGGCGGAGGGATATCGTCGGGGGCGGTATTTCCGAAGGAGAATGGGTGAAGTATGCCGAACGGCAAATCCGATTGTCTTGCCGGAGAATGCAACCAGCGTCTTCTCTTACTTAGTTCAGCCCACACCTGCTGCGTGTTTATGATCAATGGATATGTGTGTTTTTAAATTAAACAAATAAAAGCTTGTTTATTTAATCTTATGCTGATTTTACATTTTGTGCACCTTGTGAAGGTGCTATTACTTTGTTAGAGTTTGTGAAGATTTTTTTTTTTATTTTTGTTTATATAAAATTTTGTGAACAAACACCATTACATTTACTTATATTTAAGCTTGGACTTGTGTGCCTTTGGAGGGGAGAAAATCGTTTTTTCTGCCCACCTGTTATGAATATGTGGCATTTAACTACTTTATTATGAATAATTTTGTTTTGTATTTTTTGCTGCTATTAATAGTGATTTTTTAATCAAACCTAAAAGTTACTTTTAATTAGGAGTAGGTGTGCACAGTTTATTTGTGGCCCCTTTTTTCTCCCCTGCATTGGGTTTGTCTGTTGAACCCTATTACTCCCCTTATTGTTATATTTAACTGTATTGGTTGTTTGTGTTGTTTTATATTTTAAATGCTTATTTTCTAATTGTTTTATGAAAGTCTCTATATGTAGTGGATCATTGCATTTTTAAATTCATGTAGTATGCATTTATGTGTATTGTATGATTTATTCTTATTTCAAATTGCATTTTAATGGTTACTTTTGATTACATATGTTAATAAGAGTACGAGCTGTTTTTAGAAAATAAAAATTTCCATAGCCTAATCAGTGCATTTAGTTACGTATCTTTGAACCATAAGCAATTTTAAGCACCTAAACGTGCGACCGATTCACAGCTAATAAAAGTCTGCATATGCCTAATTATACGCAGGAAAGTTTACATCTTTCTGTTGCAGTCCTGACACAGGGGGAGTGCTTAATCGGTTTCTTTCTTTTCTCTGAATCAGTATTGTGAATTTTTGGTGCGTGTATATCAGGGTTGCCGACTCTGCCGGAATATCCGGGAGACTTCCGAAATTTGGGCAAGTCTCACGGTATCCCGGGAGAGCCGGCAAAGCTCCCGCAAGCCCCACGAGCCATCAGTTATTACTGTAATCCCTAGCGTGACTAGGGAAGTGCGGGGCTTGATGATGTCATCAAGCCCCGTCCATCCCCTGAAACGCTAGCGATTACAGGAGTGACTGACAGGGGCAGGGCTTAATGATACTATTTGCATAAATTGTGTCATTAAGCCCTGTCCCCTTGCAGAAATCCATGGCTTCCCTTCGGGTTCTCCTGGGGGAAAGCTCTAAAAAGTCAGCAACCCTGGTGTATATTTAGGTAAGTTCGCAATTTTACTCTTAAGTGTGAATCAGGTCCATTGTTATGCTAATTCAGTAAAGTTACTTTGTAACTCTTATATAAATAAGTCTATATCATGAGGAATACAGATTTTATGTCAGTATTTTTTTATGTGAAATGTTGGTTCAATTGGTTTTTGATGCAGAATAGGGAAAAACAACATTTAACCACATGAATATGATGTGTGTCATACACTGCTGGTGATTTCTGGCTGTAATATTGCAGGTAAATGTCTTTTTATATTATACACCCAGGCTTTGCAGAAACAAAATGATGCAACGATAGGCAGCTGGGTGCCATGAGAGAAACACATGAAGCATTGGCCTGACAATCCCATTTATAGACATAACAAGCAGACATTTTACTCTGTTTACTGGTAGGATTAGGATCAGATTCTGTAAACACCGAAAAGAAATGACAGAAAAGTTGCTTCAAATCCTCAACATTCTTCCACTTTCCAACTTCATTGTCATAAACTCTGGAGATGATTCCCTATTGACAGAAATAAATACACAAGGAATGGGGAGGATATTCAGAACTCCTTGTTGACATTATTTACTTGTTTATTGTAATCGTGTTAATAATAATTGAAAACTTTAAGACCTGTAATCCATATGCAAGCACTAATGCCACTGGGTATGATAAGGATTATGTAAAGCACTTACAGTTTACTAGTAATAAAAGGTTTAATAAAGATTTATTCATATTAGCATATGACTCATCATAATGCTTGCTAGATTTATTTTAATTAGGTTTACAGGTTCATTAGATGTTACTGAAAATATACTGTGCATGTTTTAAATATGTTTTGCTGTAAACATTCAAAGATAATAAAAAAATATGTCTTCCAGTGGCACAACACGTGAGGGTTCCCCCTTGTGCAAGTTAAATAAGTGTTTCCTTTTGATGTAATTTTGTAAGATTTGCAATATCTGATACTACAGACCCCTCTGCATTGAATACATATTATCTTGTATGTAAATTTCATTGGTCTGTTTGTTTGTTTGTTTGTTTGTCTGTCTGAGTGCAGTAGAACAAAACAAAGGTAGCAGAGATTAATACAGTATAACAATTTAAACATGATTTGGTATAAACAGATATATCCTAAATCTTAAAAACTGAAGATCAAATAACCCTAGAGAAAAAACGTGCTGGCACTACTGGCTGAATTATACGGACCACTTCTCCTAGTTTGGAAAGGTGCACAGAGGAATAAAGATACAAGCTACATTGAACAAGTACACTAACAATACCAATTGGCATTGAGTGTATAAGAAGATTCCTCTTTTTGGCACTCTGGGTCTCTATCATATATCAATTCATATTTTGTTTAAAATATAAACTTTATTCTTTAATTAATATAATCTTGATTGCCACAGCGAAATATTAAAAACAAATAAATTCCAACAGTGTTTCCACTGTTAATTAACTTAAAATAACACAATGTACCTAAGCCCAATATAGAGTTAATCAATATTGACCAATGTCTTATTAAATATTTGTCAGCCTTATGTTATCATTTATCTTTCAAATTAACAGAACATTAATGGTCTGGTTAAGAAGATATTGCGACAGATCTATCTAATTATCAAAAATGACACGTATCACTAACTGACAGCGCTGACATTATAAAGATGATCCAATAAATTGAATTGCCACTAGTTTGTTTATTAGTATATATTAGCGGTTGTGTAACTACCACAGTTTTATGGGACAGAGATCTATAAGCACACCACAGTATCTAGTAACAAATGAAAGCTCTAGTGTTGGTCAATTGAAATGTGGTATTATGACTATAAATTACCACTGTAATAGTGTTAATAGCAAGCTCTAGGGGCCTCATTTACTAAGGTTGTATTTTGACAGTGATTATTAATCGCTAGACATCACTGATCACTAAAATCACAGATTTTTTGAAGCAGTTAATAATCGCCGTCAATGTTGATTGATTTTTAAATAGAAAAATCGCCATGCTTTTCTGTTTAAAAGCACGGCGATTGTCCATTTAAAAATTGCCATGCATCATTCTATCTCTTATCATGCCGACACATCTAGTACTATAAGGCAAAGCATGGCCATGTGTTTGTGGCCATGCAAAGCCTTATAGTACTATAAGTGGCAGCCTGCAAGGGATAAAAGAAACATATCCTCCAATAAACAGAAATAAATTACATGAATAAACAACACATTTCTAAACATTAAAACAATGTAATAAATGTGTCCCTGTGTGTTTATTCTAACTATAATGGTGTCCACCCTTTAGTAACTAAACTTCAGGCAAATGTATAGTGTTAATGTGTAATAAAAATGAAAGTGAAGTATAGACTCACCGTTTGGAGTCATTTGTCTTGGGATGACTTGCTTGTAGTTCCGGACGTCTGGAAAGTTGTTTTTGTAAAGTTGCTTGAAGATCTTCTCATCTTCATTGAAGAGGATGCTCCAATTCATTAAAGAGGCTTCTCCGTTGCTTGAAGATGATCTTCAGCCTCTTCTGGCACTTGACATGATGTCCTCCTGCTTCCTGTTCTGGAGTGACGTTGCTAATGACCATTCGGTCACTAGAGGTCCCCCTTTTATACTGAATTTGACGTCATAGACATTAGAGGGCTCTAGTTTCTATGATGAACAGGAAGCAGGAGGAAGCCGTGGCAACAGGCAGAAGAGGACGAAGAAGATCTACAATCAATGGACCATCCTCTTCAATCAAGATGATAAGATCTTCTAGCAACTTTACAAGAACAGCTTGAAAGACGTCCAGAACTACAAGCAAGCCATCCCAAGACAGATGACTGCAAAACAGTGAGTCGATACTTCAATGTATTTTTTGATACACATTTACACTATACATTTGCATTACGTTTAGTTAGTACAGGGTGGCCATCATTATAGTTAGAAAAAAATTACATTGTTTAAATGTTTATAAATGTATTGTTTATTCATGTAGATTTTTTGTTTTTTGGGGAAATTTTTTTTTATGTACACATTACACAGTATCATTTTATCCCTTGTCAGGCTGACGTTTATAGTACTATAAGGCTCAGCATGGTCACAAACACATGGTCATGTTGTGCCTTATAGTATTATATGCATCTGCATGATAAGGGATATAATGATGCTGCACATTGTTTTTTTTAAACAGAAAAACATGTCAAATATGTTGACAAGTGTTTTTCAGCTAAAATGTCGCTTTCTATGAAATTGACACACACAGGTGGCAATTTTTTTTATCAGCGCTTTCTGGTTGATCTAGAGGCAATTTTGTTAAATTGCCTTTAGTTAATCCAGCTCTTTATATATGTAACATTGAAGTAGAGACTGCGATGTATCTGCAATGTTGGTTGGGTCGATTTTGTAAAAGCCCAAAGTCCTGGGACTTTAGCTTTAGTGAATGCATTGATGCCATAATCGCAGCTAAAGTCCCAGGACTTTGGGCGATTTAGGCAAAATCGACTTTAGTAAATGCTGTCACAATGTTAATGAATAGAATTCAATTATATAGTGCATAAGAGTTCTATTACACTAGACAGAATGGTATCCGATACCGAGCCCGGCATCGGGATAACTGTGCTCTACATAAATTAAATTTCCGGGTGTGAGGCGCTCTGCCCAAAGCTGTCGCAATATTAAATTATTAAATGAATGCTGGCTACAGGCTTAAGGTACACTGTTAAGGGGAGGGTGTTTGTGCACAGCACCCCTCCGAGTCCAAAGCGCGTTTCGCCTTAGAGCTTATTCATGAATAATGCTAATATATACTAATAAACAAACTAGTGGCAATTCAATTTATTGGATCATCTTTATAATATCAGTTAGTGATACATGCCATTTTTGATAATTAGATAGATCTGTTGCAATATCTTCTTAACCAGACCATTAATGTTCTGTTAATTTGAAATATAAATCATAACATAAGGATGACAAATATTTAATAAGACATTGGTCAATATTGATTAACTCTATATTGGGCTTAGGTACATTGTGTTATTTTAAGTTTATTATCAGTGGAAACACTTTTGGAATTTATTTGTTTTTAATATTTCACCGTGACAATCAAGATTATATTAATTAAAATGAATAAAGTTTATATTTTAAACAAAATATGAATTGATATATGATAGAGACCCAGAGTGCCAAATAGAGGAATCTTTTTATACACTCAATCCCAATTGGTATTGTTAGTCTATTTGTTCAATGTAGATGAAATAACTCTGTCAGTTCTTCTTTTTTATTTTATTTTTTTTGCATCAATAATTTTTTATTTGGGTTTACAATCAAAACAAAAAAGAAATAAAGGCGATACAGAAAAAAAGGGAATGGCGATACAAAGCACATATACAAAACATCAACAGAAACATCAAAATAGGAAAAATATACATATAATTGATATCAATGTCAATATATCATCACAGACACGTAACTCTATTACTAACAACACACAAACATCAAGGTTAAACCACTAAAATCAAGTAATTATTTTTTACACCTAAACTGCGAAGGGCTAGAATGCGTGTGGGAAATTCTTCATGTACAATATCTAACCACAGTAGCCACTGAATATGAAAGAAAGAGGCATAAACTGAATTTTAGCACAAATTTTTGTGAGGGTTGGAGGCAAAATATTCCTTCAACACTGGGCTATAGCAGCTCTAGATGCAATCAGAAAATGGCCTAAAACATACTTATTATCGACCAGCAAAGTGGGTGGAAACATATTAAGAAGCGCTATAGCTAGATCAGGGGTAAGAAGACAGTGTAAGACTCTAGTGGCAAGGTCAAAAACTTCACTCCATACAGGCAATCTCAGAATATGTGCAAAATATCTGCAACCTAGCCACATCCTCATCAACATAGATTAAAAATATAAGGCCAAATTCTGTGCATCTTAGCTGGGGTGAGGTAAAGGTGGTGGGCAACTTGAGGAACATTTCAATATGGTTAGTACACTGCAAGCTATTAAAAATCTGCCAAGATACCCTAGACCACTGCTGAGGGGACATTATAAGTTCCAGATTGTGTTCCCAATGCAGTCGCGCTTGTGTCTTAGTAAGGTCAATGGGGGTAGTCTGGCAGTCGTACCAAAAAGAAATAGCCCCTCTAGATCCCCCATTCGAGAATGTAGAGAAGATCTTGGAAGGTGGTGGACGTAGGGAATATGGAGTTGTGCACATGCTTGTAATCCAGTGCCTTATTTGGAGCAATCTAAATTTGTCCTTGTTGGAAAGCTGAAATTTGCATGAAATGCTTTCAAAGAAATTAATCGAGTTAGGGGAAACCAGGTCAGACAAGGAGCTTAAGCCCCTATCCACTTAATCCAAGACCTTTAGGTAAGGAATTATACTCGACCGGACCATCAGGGCCATCAAAGACAAATTACTAGTAGGGAGGACTATATCAAGATGCTGGGCCAAAAACCCTGTTCCAAACCCTGAGAGTAGCAACTATGGACTGAAGGCAGGTTTTTTACCTGGGGGGTAGAGACCAATCCTGTAACTAAAACAACAGCGGAGTCTCATGGGCTCTCAAATCAGGTAAAACTTGTTGATCATTATGACGATCACTGTGTTCTATGTTTTTGATATGCAGCATCCTACGACGATCGTTTACTATACTTGTGGCTACGCATTGAAATGTAATGGAAACGTAGCTCTGGATCTGGCCCATGGACTATAAGACCATACGGAATGTTAGACCATTTCATATGAATAGACTTATTTGTGTGATCGCACTTAATGCAGGATCCAGTCCATTGTACTCTTTAACACAGGACTGATGTCATTTAGTCACAGTATTGGCTTATAGCTGCTGTAATGTGTTGCTGTATTTCTATTAAAAACTTGTTGATCATTATGACAATCACTGTGCTCTATGTTTTTGATATGCAGCCTCCGACGACAATCGTTCACTATACTTGTGGCTGTGATAAATACTCCACTAAAAGATGTGCAGTTTCAGAACACAAAAGCCTCTCAGAGGTGTCAGCGATATATTCAAGTATTCTTTCTAGTCTCACATCATGCACACGCTCTGTGGACTAATGACCTGTGTGACTCTTTGCACAATGAAGTTTCTTCCTGGCAGTAAGATGACGGGGAGATGTAACATGCAAGTTACATCTTTAGGTCTGTGTGAGTTCTATTTGAAACCTTTAATCTGTAAAGTAATGTATTGTCAAAAGAATGTAAACCTTTAGATTTTCATTGTTTGCTGTCAAGACTTCCAATGGCCTAGTTTGTGTTGAGGCTATGTTATGTCTGCAAGCAAACATAACTATATCTGCCCCATTGGGCCTGATCCAGAGCAACGCTCGCAAGCGAGCGTACGCTCATCGGAAGCGAATTTTCGTCCGAAAATTCGCAATGCGCATGCCCAGTATGACAGGTTCCGGTCGCCCGAGCGTCATGAGCGAATAGCGGGCGTATCGTTAGCGTATTTCAAGACACCCAGGCCTGAACACAGAAGTTCTATGTATAGGATTGGTATTATAGCAGAGCAGGCATGTCAACTCAAATCCCCAATTGGGCCAAACAATCAAAGAGCTGCATTCAAAGAACCGTTTTCACGATGAGTACCGGGAGTATTTTAGGTTCGTTTCAACTGTGCACGGACGGACTTGTGAATCGCACATGGGTGAATACATACGGATCTCCCACGTTAAAATACGCACGTGAGAATTTAAATAAAAATGGGCGGGGGGAGCCATTTTAATGAAGGCGTGTGGGCGCGGTTAGTTAGGTACGCACGTACGTACGGGACAACTGGAGGAACGCAAATGCCCACGGAAAGATAAGGCAAGTCCAGGCACTCGTAAGTCACATAAAACCCGTCCGTGTGAGGGGGACTGTCAGGTGTAAGGACTCTCCGGGTTTACCTGTGGAGTACCGGAGTAGTCCAGAAGAGAAGAACAGGGTACTCCGGGTTTACCCGTTAAGTACCGGAGTGATCCTCAGGAGAGCCCCGATAGAGTGAGCGAACAAGCTTCCGGGGTCCGGAGTCTTACCGTTCAGGTGGTCTTCACCAGAGCCCCTAGTGGTGGGGATGGGCTGGGCTGCCCCTGAAGGCGTGGTCATCCCCCGTTGAACTTAAACTCGCTGGAAAGGAAATAAGAGACACCCCACCGTGGTCAACCAGAAACAGAGGAACAAATATAGTAGGAGAGAGCAGGATAGCTCAGAAGAGACTGAGCAGACAAAACTACACTAAACGAGAAACACGGCACTGAAGACTGAGTGGGTCACGAGACTGAACAGTACTAACTAGGGCTAACACTCACCAAACACACAGCGGAACCCCGAAGGGACACAAACACACTCAGGCAGGTAAAGATGGGATGACTGGGTAGGTTAATACAATCAGGGGGTAAGTCCCAAGAGAAGAGGCACACAGTAGGTAAGTGGGAGAGGTACTAGGTAGGAATGGAGGGCTCACAACGGTCAGATCTCTAGGATAGCACAGGGCTAAACG
>WWET01000389.1:241343-251428 GCA_011038615.1 Limnodynastes dumerilii
CGTAAGCGTAAGATCGGCTGAAAAGCCGATCTGCGCATGCGCCGGGCAGATGTTGCCCGGCATAACTACGGCAACGCCCGATCGTTGGAGCAGCGTAGTGACGCTGGAGGGGGCGTCCCCCAGCGTTACTACGCTGCGGTTAGAGCAGGGAGGCGGGAGGGTAATGAGGCTGGGAGGGCGGCGTTATCGTACTAACGCCGCGCTCCCAGCGTATTTGAAGCCTACCCTAACTTCAGCCGGCGTAAGGGAGTGTAAATACGATGGGGCAGGGGGAGTGTCAGGGGGAGTTCCACGATGTAACGCTGAGCGTTAGTACGCTCAGCGCTACATCGTAGGTCTGGATCAGGCCCTATGACTGATAATAATGGGATTGCTTCTTTTGCCCCTGGGAATTTCTTCCAATTTATAAAATTAGCCCACAATAAAGCATGTGGGTCAAGGGGTAATTGAATATTGAAAATTCAATTTATAAAGCCAAGTAATTTGTACCAAAATTTACGAATTTTGCCACCCTCCCATATGTTATGAAGAAATGTCGCTTTGTTAGCAAAACATTTTGGGCAATTACCCGTCTCCTCTCTCACCATGTGGCTCCTCTGAGCTTGACCCAAGGCTTTCATGGTTCCATCGTAGTGTTCTATCGAGCTGTCTGAATTAGACAGGGAGGGTACCTTCCTAGCCCAGGCCGTACAAGGTTGCTCCCATGCACTTGTTGCCTCAAGTTCTAGAAAACGTTGTATAAATGTCTAATATGATAATGATGTGAGGAGATAAATGACAGCAGTTCCCCAACATGGTTGGTCTCAGGCTCTATATTACCCTTAGTCTGTTGAGCAAAATGGCTTTCTTGCAGAAACATATAAAAATGCGAGTTTGGCTTTCAGGGTTTGGAGTAAGGAGTAAATTTGGCCTCCAGGGTCGAATATGACCCAAAATACCATTATTCCCTTATCCCTCCATATTTTAAAACAAGAATTGGTCAAACCCGGCTCAAAGGCCTTGTTGCCCCACAAAGTGTTACATATTGAATTTTTATAATCACTTCTACATCTCTTATGAAGAGCCACCCAAGCACAATATGTGTCCTTAAACAAAACATTATGCATAACGCAGTCCGGTATCTCATTGCTAGGTAGGTACAAAAGCGTTGCCAAAGAGTGTGGTTTTACCAATTCATGTTCCAAAGACCCATTAGTAAAATTTTGTTTATTTAGTAACCAATCTGAGATGTATCTAAATAATGCACAAAAACTGAAAAGATGAACATCTGGGATACCTAGGCTCCCATTGTTACGTTTAAGTTGCAGTCTTTTTTTTAGCTAGTCTGGGTCTTTTCTTTTATATATAAGGAGAGAGAGAGTGAGAGAAGTCCATGTGAAACGAGGCACTCAAGAGTCTGTAAATAGGTAAATAGTGCCTCATGTCACATGGACTTCTGTACAAGTATTTGCCTCTGAGTTAGCACCAAGAGTGGATCTACTAACAAGTAGTGGTGCAGTGTCTCATATGCATTCGCAACACTGTCAGACTCAGCAGACTGAGTCTCTCTCTCTCCTCTCTCCATCTCTCTCTACTCTCTCTCTCTCTCTCTCGCGGTAATTGTAGCCCTTGTCTGCAATTACATATTTGTATGCTATACTAAGGTGAGCCCCCAGCATCAAGGGTTTTCCTGTGAGTTTTCCTCTATAGCAGGGACAGATAAGCTTGTTGTGAAGTGTTGTGAAACTACAATTTCCAGCATGCTTCCACAGATACCTTAAAATGCATGATGGGACGTGTAGTTTTAAAACACCTCCAGTGCCTCGGGTTGCCTATGTCTGCCCTGAAGCCTCTGTGACATTAATTGTACTCGGAATGTCTCAGTAAAAGAATCTTCCTGACATCTCATTTTCAAAAAACTTGTTTTATTGCAAATGCGATAGATGTTTCAATGCACAGAGGGAAATCTACTACAGGAATAAATAGGCACTTTGTGCTGCTAAAATGTTGATATATAGCTGGGATAAATCTGCAAGGCACCGCGTGTCTGTTTAAAAGGCAGCCTCTTTAGTGAGAAGCACCATAGAAGCCTTTCTGACTCCCAGCTGTGTCTAGGCATCAAGGTAATAATAATAAACGTGTTTTTCTGTGGCTGTATTACTTATTTATTTAGTTTTATTCAGCATTCTGCTTTTATGAAGCAAATGTGTGTAAATTCCTTGACATGCATATATATTGTTCAGCCCTCAAAAGCCTAGTACATGAAAACATATTGTCATATTATATAGGAAAATATTACTCCTGTAATAGAAATCATACTGTGTAAATAAAAGTGGAAGAATGAATGTGTAGATGTGGTTGTTGCCAGAAATATATTGCTAAAGTTAAAAATGCATTTAAATGAAGGAATGTGGGCGCGATTATCATGATACACACGTAGGGAGGACACAGAGCCACGGGACGGAACACCAGGGTTGCCGACTCTCCCGGAATGTCCGGGAGACTCCCGAAATTCGGGCAGTACTCCCGGTATCCCGGGGGAGCCAGCAAATCTCCTGCAAGTGACTTGACGCCCCGGTGTGACATGAAACCACGGCCTCAAGTCCTGCCCCCCTACCTGGCAACTCTAGGGACATGATGACGCACTAGTGTTGCTAGGCCCAGGAAGGGACTTGATGACGCAATTTGCGGCATCAAGTCCCGTCCCGACCCCTATTTCAATTAAAAAACGGGGCAGTATGGGCCAGGGGGCGGGGCCTAATAACACGATTTGCATAACTCGCGTCATTAAGCCCCGCCCCCGCATGCGTCGCTAGCTTCTCTACGGGATCTCACGGAGGGAAGCTGCCAAAAGTCGGCAACCATGTGGAACACAGAAAGATAGAAGTGGTCTATGGTGGGGTAAGTCTATGTGAGCACGGATTAGCAAGGGGAGTGACTGGGGTTTTGGTGGGTGTTCCTTGCTCCGTGCATGCGTATATTTGCATTTCCAAATGGAAGTCTGAATACGTCCCATTATAGCCAAAATAACTCCCAAATCAAATCGATTGGCTTACACATGTGGGCACTGCCACCCTGCATATTACTCTAGTCTGGGTGAAAATTTTCTTTTTACCCTGTTCCAGACACATTTTAATTTAAAAAAATAATAATTTTTTGCAGAAATAATAAAGGAGTAAAAAAACTATACAAAATATAATTAAAATGGCTACCAATATAAACTATTTCACACCAAAAGATATTAAAACTGTTAGACACTGCTTTGAAAAGAAAACTAATAGACTAATGGCTAGATTTACTAAGCTGCAGGTTTGGAAAAGTGGATATGTTGGCCATAGCAACCAATCAGATTCCAGCTCTCACTTTCCTATTACATACTAATGTCAGCTAAAATCTAATTGTAAAGGCAACATCTCCACTTTTCCTTTTCTGCATTTTAGTAAATCTAGCCCTAAGACTAATAAGTCAATAGGCCAGTTTACAACTTGTAGCCTTGCTTATTGACTTATCAGTCTTAGTCGCTGGGTTATTTTCAAGAAATGGATGTTTGGGTCTGCAAGCTGTTTTCTTTACTTATAAATGTCTAATAACGTCACACCATCGCGCAGTGCATTTCTGGGAGAAATATTTCGCCGCAAAGGTGTCCACAGCCAGTAATAACAGTATCAATGACTTGAGCTCTGTTACGTAGTGAAGGCTCTTTAGTGATAAAGACAGGACTAGATTTCTGTCAGCCACAGGTTCCCTGGGGCCTGCTGGGCTCAAGGTGCGTGCCTAGGATGCCTAGAAGGAAATGGAGCATATACACAGAGAAGAAAGAACTGGGAGCAGGAATAAGCAGAATCATTTTTATCTTAACTATTTTTTCTAAGGGGTACCATGTCAAACTTAAAACTGTCAGCATAGCTCCTTCATCGACAGAATGATTATCGCTATCACTATTTATCACTATTTTGTCAGTGATACCGCCAACATTATGTTTTCACCCCCCCCCCTTAAAAAAAATATGCATATGTGTTCAGTCATTCATTTTCATCCCCTTGTATGTGCCCAGCTACCCACTTCTTCGTTTTGTATATGTGCCCAGTCATCCTCTTGTATATTTGTCCATTCTTCATTTCTGTCCCCTGCATGTGTGCCAAGCCTCCATTTTGCGTGTGTATTCAGCTTACATTTCTGATCCTTACGCACGTGCCTAGCCTCCATTTCTGCCCCATGCGTCTGTCTCTAACCTTCATTTCAGTCCCAGACTCTGCCCCCTCCTTTTCCAGGACAGCCATTATTGGTTCTCCCCTGTCACATGATACATAGCAGCATGGGACATTCAAATGAAAACATTAAACGCTTGTTCTGCTTTAACATTGGTGGATCATCTATCAATGACAACCCTAAACCACCAATATAGAAGTAGTGTTACTTGTTTTCATTTCTATGCAGCGTATGACAGGGTAGTGTAATATGTGACAAGGAGGTATCTTTGGCGAGTGGCACACAGAGATTATAAAAAATCAATTACTCATTTCTCTGATATATTTTAGAATATCTGAGTGCCGCTCACCACTGATATCTGCTTCCCAGGAATGCACAGGCGATGACTCAGGGATTGTGAATGAGGTAAGTCATTAGTGAATATGGACTATCTTGGCTCATAAATTTAGAGATCTTAATAAATATACCCCAAGGCCCTGATTCAGAGATTGAAAATAAGAACTTAAAGTTACACCTGGGCTAAACCATGTTGATTTCAGGGGAGTCAAATTTCATTTGTTGCAACAGTATTATAGTTAAAAGGTGATGTTTCCCAGCTCAAGTCTAATTAGCAGTTTAAAAGTGAAGCTGATCAGGTATCTGTGTGCAATAAGTAAAAGCAAAGCATTCTCCCTGCATGCATAGAATAAAATTAACTTGACTCCCCCTGAAATCAACATGGTTTTGCCCAGGTGTAACTTGAAGTTCTTATTATATAAAACTAAACCTCCTTTTTATGTATGTGCTGACACATAGTGTTATATAATGCTTGTTTGGAGCGCCGGACCTCTCTTTTGTTCCTTGTAGTTGCACAGTGGTCATTTTGGTCCTGGCTGCACCTCTACATTTATATATACACTTGCACACATTTCATATATTGAATTAGAAGCGCGGCCTGTATATTATTTTTTTGTTTGTTACTGTTGTTAGTTTTACTTTGGGAGCTTGCCCCTCCCTCAAAATGGCTGTTTGCACACTGTTCAAATAGTAGGGGTGTCTTAATACAGACCTCCTAAGTACATATATAGCAGATGGATAGGGACTCACCTACAGGAGGTGCCTTGACACTGGGCAGGTGAGCTTAATCCAATATAGCTATATTGTGAACTAAACCTCCTTTTTATGTATGTGCTGACACATAGTGTTATATAATGCTTGTTTGGAGCGCCGGACCTCTCTTTTGTTCCTTGTAGTTGCACAGTGGTCATTTTGGTCCTGGCTGCACCTCTACATTTATATATACACTTGCACACATTTCATATATTGAATTAGAAGCGCGGCCTGTATATTATTTTTTTGTTTGTTACTGTTGTTAGTTTTACTTTGGGAGCTTGCCCCTCCCTCAAAATGGCTGTTTGCACACTGTTCAAATAGTAGGGGTGTCTTAATACAGACCTCCTAAGTACATATATAGCAGATGGATAGGGACTCACCTACAGGAGGTGCCTTGACACTGGGCAGGTGAGCTTAATCCAATATAGCTATATTGTGAACTAAACCTCCTTTTTATGTATGTGCTGACACATAGTGTTATATAATATTTGTTTGGAGCGCCGGACCTCTCTTTTGTTCCTTGTAGTTACACAGTGGTCATTTTGGTTCTTGGCTGCACTTCTCCATTTATATATACACTTGCACACATTTCATATATTGAATTAGAAGCGTGGGCTGTGTTTTTTTTTTTGCAAATATTTACAAAACTACAGAGACAAATATTACAAATTTCTCCTAGACTCCTATTTATTCATTTATTTATAGGTTTTTATATAGCGCAGATTACATAGCGCGTTACAGAGAATATTTAACATTCACATCAGTCCCTGTCTCATTGGAACTACATACTAAGGTCCCTAACACATAGATACACACAGTAGAGTTAATTTATTCAGCAGCCAATTAACCTACCAGCATGTTTTTGGAGTGTGGGAGGAAACCAAAGCACCAGAAGGAAACCCACACAGACATGGGGAGAATATGCAAACTCTACACAGATAAGGCCTTTTCTGGGAATCAAGCTCAAGACCTCAGCGCTGTGAGACACAAGTGTTACTCACTGAGCCACCGTGCCTCGAAAATCCCTTCCTGGGTGCGGACCTGGAACACATCCCTCTATACAGGTTAGCTACATCCTAATTGGAATTTACCCTGTTTCCCACTTAACCACACTTTAGCCCTGATTTTACTGCTATTGCCATTAATGATGTACTACCGCACAAATAAATTATTTTCTTAGTTATATGCATCTATTTTATACGTGCAAACACATCATCATCATCACTAGTACCGTAAATAGTATTTCCACCAGTCACAGGTGCAAATCCATACACCTCAAACTCTTTTGTACAAGCCGCAGGAGTCTCGGCAGAGTCACGCACCAGAAACTTCCAGCACAGAGGAATAAGACATCAGTGCAGCCTCTCGGGGGCACGGCTGCACTGGTTATTGTTTGCCAGACCGCTGGCTGGTCTTCTAGAACCAGCAGTCTGGCTTCTTCACCCCGGCAGCCTGATTCCCCAATGGACATCAAGGAATGCTGGGGATGCAGAGGGGGCATGGCTCCAGTGCATCGGGGGATGCCCGGCGGGATGGTGTAGAGCTCCGACACTATAACCCACTTGGGCCCCCTGTCTGGCAGCATGGACATGATCATATGTCCCCAAGGATGTAAGGGAGAAGCCTATCGGACCCTCCCTACAGCAGTGACCACAGATTAGAGTGTTATGGCATGGGTGGAAGACAATACACTGGCACTAGTGTGGATTTATGGGGACACACTGATTGGTATTGGTACTGGCATGGTACTGGCATGGTATCCAGCCCCCTCACATGCACAAATACACTTGGCCTTGACAGTCTCATTGTTGTCACAGCATTGGGCATTCTCCTAAGCCCAGCTATGGTCACCGCTCTCGGTCCACCTTCCCCCTTGCCGTAATAGGTCACTTTCATGCTCCGCCCATGCAGGCCCTCTAGGGACAAAGCACAGGCTACTAGCTCCAGGGCTGATGTTTCTCCTTCTTCAGCTCCACAGGCACCCGCAAGCGGACGCAGCAGGTATGGCATTTGTAAGAGGTCTGCAACGCCTCAAGCACAGGAGATGGCCATGTGTGTGGCAATCCTTCATCAGG
The DNA here is from genome assembly GCA_011038615.1 of Limnodynastes dumerilii. Lineage (NCBI taxonomy): Eukaryota > Metazoa > Chordata > Amphibia > Anura > Limnodynastidae > Limnodynastes > Limnodynastes dumerilii. The sequence goes on from WWET01000389.1 coordinate 248,699, forward strand.
AGAAACACTGGAAGTCATAGAGGAGGATGAGCAACCGGGCACGAGTCAGCCAGCACCCGGTGAGTCAGACATGAATTTATGTGGGGTTGACGATAACACTGTTTCTTTATCCATGGTCACAATCCTCTACTCTGATGCATCAGGGCATCCCACACTTAATCTGGGAAAGGCCATAAACCAGTGATTCCCAAACTGTGCGCAGCGGCTCCCAGGGGTGCCATGACGCTCTCACTGGGGTGCCTCGGAATGTTTCTATTTCCTATTGTATTCTATTGTATTTTTGTCTTAGGGGTGCCTTGAAAAAAATATGGAGACCCTAAGGGTGCCTCGAACTGAGAAAGTTTGGGAACCACTGCCATAGACAAACATTTGCACAAAAGGGCCCACAAGAAAGCAGCGAAAGTGGTTGCCGCTCACCCCGCGCATCCCTCTGCGACTACACAGCAGTTGCCTGCGACCTACGTCCACACATTCGTGAGAAAATTAAGAAAGACAAATATGTTGATATATTCACCCTCCTTAACAACAGTCACAAGGCTTTAAGCACACCACAGAAAAAAGACGCTTGCAGAAGAACTATATTGCAGCTTCAACAACTGGTTATTCGCATGGTGTACATTTGTGGCTTGTTACCTGGACACACGGCGAGGGGAATACAAAGACATAATTCGTCACCTGCACCTTGTTCACGACATACATGTCAATACGAAAGGCCCTGCTTGGCGCAAGTATGATGAGCGATTAGAGCTCAATGCGGATGGACTCTTAAGTATACACCTTGGAGTCAAAGAAGGGGAGCTGTGGCTTAAAGTCACATATTCTTCACAAGAACCGGTTGTGGACCCATCCTCAAGAGGTTTCCGAGTAATGGCACAGTGGTGTCCCTTCTCCCACAAAGGGAAAATGTTACGGATTCAACAACGTTTGCCACCGTGACGAAAATGCCCATTCTGGCATGCTTGCTTGCGATGTAATGGCAACCACCCCAATAAATCATGTCACAAGCCTGCCAAGCCAGCCACTGCAGCCAGACAGCAATCTGAATCTCGGACTCCATCCCCAATCAATTTGGTTAAGTTAGCTGAATGCGATACCCGAGGTGCGATATGGCTGAATTTTTAATGCGTGGCTTTCGCAATGGGTTTTGTCTGCCAATTGTGGGGCGGGTATCCATGGCTTATCCACGGCAACTTGCGAGCAGCGGTTGAGGCTCTGGGAGTGCTTAAGGACAAAGGGCCAGATCCAGAACAAAGCTTGTGAGCGAATTTACGCGTGGCGGAAGCGTAAAAAAATCGCCTTTTGGTAAGTAATGCGCATGCGCACCATAGAAAATACGCTCAGTAACGTAGCGTAATTGTGAACGTATGGGCTATTCACGTATGTGTCACTTAAATACTTACGTGTTTGCGTGTCAATTTTACGTGAGTCTAAAATACGTCTGAAATACGCTATGTAGGCGGGGGTTTGTATTTAAAGTGTACAGTATGGGCGCGCTTAGCTGCGTAAATACGTGTTGCCCATACGTACGTGTGCGGATCACTGCGGTTACGTTGGCAAAAGTTAAGGTAGGGTTTGAAAAGCGTATCTTGACAAAATACGTACATTCAAGGGGTGTGCCCAGGGGAGTGTATAGAAGGTACGCACACGAATATACGCTACACGAATAAACGTACGGCAAACGTAGTTCTGGATCTACCCCAAAGTTAGTAAAGAAATTTGTTTAGGTAGAATGTGCGGCCCCTTTTCATCACCCCGATCCCTGTTTTAGTGGTGTCACTATTGGTGGTGTCACTCATTGTGCTAAAAAAGGCGAAAGTTCTGTTTGATTCAGTACGTCGTATCCACCGGGCGTGTCAGTTAATGATGCGATCCCTGATACATGTGTGCATGGGTAGTTAAGTGTCAAGAAGCTTACCCTAGAAAAAAATACAATCATTTGTGGACTCGTTCCATTCTGCATGCCGGGTGATCCCTTTTGGTAAAATCTTATGCCGAAGACTAGAGCGTGTGATTGCTGGGGTCAATAAATCTCGGGTATGGGTCACACTTTCCAGTTCCTAAAAGCGGATCTTGGAGTGTGGGATTCATTCTTAGAGGGTTTTAATGATATTCAGATTTGGGCTACTTCAGCCGTGTCCAGTCTGGAGCTGCAGCTTTTGACGGACGCGGCAGGAGGAGCTGACCCCTGAAGCAGATTTGTCCAGCACACCTTGCCCTGTCTCTGTCTGACAGGTTGTCGGTCTAGAATAGAAGACTTTGCACTGTAGTCATTAGCACCACCATGTATGCTGCGGAGGTTTCGGGCTGCCTGGAAGGATTGGCCGATGTTTCGTAAGAGTCACGGTAGGGAAGTCAGTGACCTGCAGACTTCCTTCTATGAATTTATGCTTCGTGAATATAGGCTTGATAGCAGGGGCGTAACTAGGGTAAATGGAACCCGGGGCAAATTACAAAAATGCACCCCCTGTTAATTTTTTATTGATATATATATATAAAGGGGGTGTCATAACTTGTTTTTGGGTAGGGGGGGTATGAAATTAGCTATCCCCTTGGTGTCCTATCTCACCTTGGTGCAACCCTCCCATCTTGGCATGTAATTGGTATGATTGTGCCGCCGCGAAGTGCAAAAGGGGGCGTAGTCAACTCACTGGGGCGTGGTCAACCCACTGGGGGCGTAGCTATGCATTCAAGTTTAAACCATTTTATATATATATATATATATATATGTTT
>WWET01000389.1:277300-290431 GCA_011038615.1 Limnodynastes dumerilii
GAGACTAAAGGAATGCTTTGTTCATATGGCTGCAAGACGTGTAGCTAATTCCTACATATTCTGCAATTTCTTCCTCTGCCTCATGTGCTGTTCTTGTGTAGGCTTCTGTTACAGAGCTTTATAAAATGACCTTCCTTTAGTCTCAAATTATGAAAACAAACATAAAAAATGGTAATAAAAGTAACCAGTAATATAAAAGGTGTTTATTCTTTCACAATGATCTGCTAATGCACTTAACATTTTCCTGCCAAGTGTAGTTCACTGCTATGATGATCTGTATTGCAACAGAAAGATTCTGTCAGGGAAGTGACAGTCACAGTAATTTTACAGCAGTTCTCGAAGTTCCCACAACTGCTTCCTCTTTCATGATTCCAACAACAACAGGTGTTATTGTCTTCACCCTAACCATCCCTGTCCCACAGCCGAAACTTAAATGACCCTTTCTGCAGCCTAACTCTAACCATCTCCTTCCCACCACCTAACCTTAACCGTCTACTAACCATCCTCGCCCCACAGCCTAACATAACCCTAACCATCCCTGCCCAGCAGCCTAACCTTAACTGTCTACTAACCATCCTCGCCCCACAGCCTAACATAACCCTAGCCATCCCTGTCCCACAGCCTAAACTTAACTGACCCTCTCTGCAGCCTAACCCTAACAATCTCCTTCCTACCACCTAACCATAACCGTCCACTAACCATCTTCGCCCCACAGCCTAACATAACCCTAACCATCCCTGTCCAGCAGCCTAACCTTAACCATCGGGACAAGTACATTGTTGAAACAGGAAAGTCCAACATTGTACCTGTTACAAAATAAAAAGTATTCTTTATGTGAAAGGTGCTGCCTCTGATACAGCAGCGCCTAAAGGTCAACTATGTCCCTTTCCTGACTATGGCCCGTATTCAGAGAACCGTTTCCTTGAAGGTATGCAATTATACGCATATATTACAGGCCAAAACCCTCAAACCCATGACACAGATCTCTCTCTCGGCCGTGCTGTCGGTGACTTCCGCCTCCATAGACCACTTGTAACTCTCCGTGAGCAGACCACGCTTACGCAATCTACATACAGAAATGGTACGCAGATAGCGTAGATAAGCTACTATGCATGCGTAAAACAACGTATGTAAGACGAAAACTACGTAACTGTGAATCCAGACCTTTGTTTTTGCTGCAAATAGTTTTTTAATAAAAACAATGCTTATCCTCCTTCTAATTCAGGACCAGATGCTTTCCATACGTGCGACGGTCTAACAGTACACACGAGAGGGCCTATGAACTCCCTGTCACTCCCCTCTCTTGTGTGGATATTTGTGTGACTTACGCTGCCATAAGGCAGCCTTAAGTCACACAAGAGGATCAGCATAAAACAAGCACATAGAAAAGCCAAATGGGAGAACAAGACAAGTCTCATTCATCGAAAGCCCAGAGAAAAAGATGAAAGGGAACCCATCCGCATGACTGGCATATTTTGCAATGAGTGGAAGGAAATAGATTTCATCTTTCAGACAGGGCCGTAAGAACCTATTTTGGCGCCCTATGCAATATAGAATATTGTCGTCTTCACCTGCGAGCTACTGAGCTCACTGACAAGCCTAAGCAGTAGCCACTCGCTTCATACACTCTATGAATACTGCTGAGGCTGTCAGTGAGCTGTCAGTAGAGCAGGGGAGCTGGAGCACTCTCATGTCTTTTTTTAATGACAGCCTCTGCAGAGCGCAACATATGCAGTAATATATGAAGCGGAGAAATCTTTTAGAGGATTACCAGGGTTTGAGGAGAGACGAGTGAAAAGTGTTGGGAATCTTCAGGCTCCTAGGGAGTTTGGGGCTGATTCAGAGATGCGATTGCGAAAAGATCGCAAATATACGCATCTAAGGTTAAGATCTTAGCAGGTTCCAGCCCACTGCATAAAGAGTCACTCCCCTTGCAAACAGCGGTGGATCTTAAACTTAGACCACCATTGACTAGCCCTAACTCTGCGCTGGCAGTTGAGATCTTAAGTGACGTAGTAGCGTATATTTAAGATCCCAAGTGTCAGCCCGCGCCCACTTTCCCTCATTTCCCTGCCTCCCCCCGCCCATTTCCATGCAAATCCTTAAGATCTTAAAGATTCGCTGCACTTAAGATCCGCTGCACTTAAGATACGGGAATTTGAAGGACGTCTTGATCTACAAAGCGGGCAATTCGAAAAATCGGCCTTTCGTATCGGAGCCCCACACCCCTATTACCTGTAATACATGAACTAATTTTTAGTATTTTTTAAAACAGACCATCATAAAAGTTGGTAATCAATCATTATTGCTCTGAACAGATATCTACAATGTAGGCTTATAATTTAATGCAAAAATTACTTGATCTTTATTGGAACACTTTAGGTCTGTAGGGGATGACTATAAAGGTGAAATATAATAAAACCTCTAAATGGATAATAAATGTCTCATTATATCACCGACTATTATATAATTAGTTTTTGTATCTTCTCAATAAATACCTTAAGATTAGTTATCACTTTAAGAGGCGTATAAAGAATTATAACTTTGTTTATGCTGATACCAAACATAAATAAGTAAACACATAGACTAACCAATAAAAAAATTAACAGAATTTATTAGAGGAAAAATAGCAGATTGGCTGCGGACCATACTGAGGCTATAAAGGCACAATTAGACTGAAATGACTCGTGCCTTGAGAATGCCTATATACAGAGCGAAACGTGCGCCAACATTACACTTGCCCACCCATACCTAACTTCTGTACAAATATACTGAGATGCTATCTCCTAGATGAAAGCTGGAGTTGTTAAACGCTTCCCTAAGTGTATACGGCAAGCAGGATGAATTGCAGTAGCAATAAAAGATGATGAGCAGCAAAGTCAGACTTACTACCGGTCTGTGGTCTGAGATTTAGTAGCACCATGCTGATAACTCACATTCAAGCCTCCTTACTTTTATGGAATAAGTCAGACTCGTTACCCCTACCCAAAAGTGGAGTTCTACATATACAGTGAACCCAATGGGGGAAATAATTTATTTGTATTCTATCTCCAGCTGAAGAATTTAAGGGATAGATTAATAGGAGCCTGAACTGTATAATATGGACCACATAAATATGTATAGTTTTTAGACTTGAACACAAAGTGATTCCATTAAATCTACTGTAGATAATGACAGGAAGGGGATTTGCTTCAATGGAGAAAATAAAGGAATGGTATTCCTAGTATACTAATGATAGTCCTCCAATATCATTTAAAACATTTAATCACTTTAAAAGGTTTAAATATTTTGTTAATAAAGGTAATTTTTTAAACATAAAATTCAATGCTCCACATAAGTGATCTTGGGCAGTATCCGCACCTAACTCATCTGATCTGCCCCCCAACCCATTCCCGTTTCTATGATGCTTAAGGTGCCATAGGGCTTCCTTAACTAACTTAAGAAGGAAAATACGAGTAGTGATCCCTTCCCCTCCCCGGCCAATTTAAATTCCTCCCCCCACCCACTCTTGTTAAAAATGGACAGAGGCTGCCGTGGCACACCTCTTCCTTCTTAAATTTCTATGTGCGGTCTTTAAAGACGAACATACTCAATTTACGTACCTAAATGGTACATAGATTGTGTAAATGACCTACTACTCATGTGTAGTAGGTAATTTCTTAAAAGATCGTTCTGAAGAAGCACCAGCTTCTTAAACTTAAACACGGTCCCTAGAGTGCCCGAATATAAAAGCACTACTTTTGTCTTTTCTAAAACATCATACATATTTCTTAAAATATTCATTTTATTTAAATCTTTAGGATATTAAGTTTTAACTTGAAAAACTAAAAAATTTCTATTAAAATAGGTTGTGCAGAAAAATATCTACCGTATTTATTTTTACCATATAGCAAACAAATCACAAGTATAAAGTAAAATCCTCCCCCCCACCCACTCTTGTTGAAAATGGACAGAGGCTGCCGTGGCACACCTCTTCCTTCTTAAATTTCTATGTGTGGTCTTTAAAGACGCACATACTCAATTTACGTACCTAAATGGTACATAGATTGCGTAAATGACCTACTATTCATGTGTAGTAGGTAATTTCTTAAAAGATCGTTCTGAAGAAGCACCAGCTTCTTAAACTTGAATACAGTCCCTTGAAAACTTGAATACGGTCCCTTGAGTGCCCGAATATAAAAGCACTACTTTTGTCTTTTCAAAAACATCATACATATTTCTTAACATATTCATTTTATTTAAATCTTTAGGATATTAAGTTTTAACTTGAAAAACTTAAAAAATTCAATTAAAAAAGGTTGTGCAGAAAAATATCTATTTATTTTTACCATATAGCAAACAAATCACAAGTATAAAGTAAAAGAAAGTATTGTCAATGATTTAGAGAACTTCACTGGTTATAAACAGATTCTGCAGTTCCTAGTAATTAAGAAGTAAAGCGCGAGGCTGCATTGCTTTAGTCTCTCCATGCTCTGTAACTGCAGACAAATCATGATAAGTGGCTGTGTCAGAGATCTGATTGTGCTGTGTGTATATGAACGGATACCTGGAAAAGCCAAAGCAGGAAATTAAAGTAAGAAAAAAAGACAGAAACGTCTGACATACTAACTATTCCCAAGTAACAAAACATTGCCTTATCTCCCCTCGTACCCGACTGTTCTTCAATCTCTCTGATAAACAGGAATGATTAGGCAGAGAGCTTCATGATGAGTTTAGTGTATTTTTGTAGTTAAACGCAGGCAAATAAAAAACATACAATTGCAGCCTTGTTCTCAGTTTCACAGTGTACGATACATTGTCATCTCTAATAACCCGGAGTAAGATGTGATCATTTCCCAGAGCAACCTTTGCATATGGACAGAGGTGTAGCATGGATTAATGGCACACGGAGCAAGTGAATGCTATGGGGCTCTCCAACACCATCCTTCTGTAGTGTAGTGAGCCAGGGAGTGGAGTGAGTGTGTTCCCTAACATTTGCTGGCCCCCCCCCCCATGACACCTCATTTCTGAGGAGGTAGCGTAAGTGAATGTTACAGACAGGTATGCACCGATTCTTATTACCACAACCCTTATGCTAATCCTCACCCTAAACTTCCATTACTCTTACCCTCACTTCCTGTAAACTAAACCTAACCTTCCCTTTATCAGATCCGCCCAAATCCCTACAGCCTAACCCTAAGTCTTCCCTTCATCCATAAATCCCCTTCATGCAGCCTAACGCTAAGGCTCCGCCTTCTAAGCTCTCTCCCCTTTCCGTAGTTCTGGGAATGACACATATATAATACATGGTTTATATTAGGGTTTGGTAATGGCACACTGTCTACAGTATATAGAGTGCTATTCCCAGACTCCTAATACATCCCACATATATTATATGTGTCATTCCCAGATTCATGATATTCCCCACTTGTACATTATATACTGTGCCATTCCAGACCCCTAATGTTATCCCACATGTAACTCTAGTATATTAGGGATCTGGAGATGGCACTTGGCTGTGCTCTGTGGCACCCCTTTGGTCTGTGGGCGCCTGGAGCACAAGCTCCACCCTCGCTACTCCCCTGCATATGGATCTAAAATCACAAGTCTGTCACATCCAGGCATCCTGTTAATCTTTCCCCTCACATGGACAGACTTCCAATAACACATGAAGGGAAAATGTTTGGAGAGGCTGCGCTCCAGGATCTGCTGACTCTCTTGAGTCTACTCCTCCAAAAAGATTCCCAAGAAATAAGGAATGATAGTGAAAGGTGCTGATCTACCTAAAAAAGTGTGATATACTTGATTAAAACCAGTCCATAAAAACTAACGCTCTTGTGTATAAGCCTAAGATGAGAAAGTGTCTTGTGGGCGTCCACAGGACTATTACCTAATGCACATACATAAACATTTTATTTCCCTGCTGGATGAGTGTATGTGCATTAGGTATTAATCCTGTGGACACCCACAAGACACTTTCTCATCTTCAGCTTATACACAAGAGCGTTAGTTCCAATAACACAGCCTAGCTTAAGTTTTCTAACTTGTGTTGCGGCAGTTCCTAACTCTGGAGCAGTATGCTGAGCTTTGTCATGCTTACACTTTACATTGTAATATCAAGTCACTCCCTCTTGCAAGCGCAACCTGTCTGTATGTTGGAATTGGAAACTTTCAGAAATTTGAATAGGGTGGAACAGACTGATTGCACACAGGTGTAGAACACAAAAGCACCCAAAATGTAATCAAACACGGAAATTAGAGGAAAACCAAAAGGTTGGTCAATAGGCCCCATGCAGCCAAATCTATCCTGCTTCATGGCCGCCTCTGGTGCAGACCAGGGACATGTTGTATGCTGCACCTTATAGTTTAGTCGTGCAATATGAGTGAACACATATCTATACTACCAGTTCTAGCAGAAGCATTATGACAATCTGGCACCAGGAACACGATTTAAAAGTGAATATAACTAAAGCTTGATTTAAGGAGATTTAATAGTTTTACAATGAAAGGAGTAGCGATAAGTATAGGCACGGCATGGCACCTCAGCAAAGACTCACATTTCCTTTTGCCTTATACACAATTCTAAATAAATGCTAATGAATAGGTCGCACACTTACCATAGCCATTACAATTACCTGAATAAACAATAAATCTTTATCCAAAGTTCTACAACTTGAAGGGTTTTATAGATTTCAGCCTCCTTAATCTTTCTAAGTAATGCCAGCTAAAAACAGTAATGTATGCACAGGTCATTAATATCAATGGTAAGTAACGGAGATAATTGCTACTCCAATTAGATGGTTCATTAAGAGTTTGGTATAATAAAAAAAAACAGCTTCAGGAAACTTCTTCTAGTACTGTAATCAAAGGTAAAAGACTTTGCTCAGCACCAAAACACATTGGACTCTGCATATTTAACTAGAAAAAGGCTTCAACCCAATACACCCCAATATCATGCAGACAATGCAGGATTGCTATCTGATATATATATAACCAGCAATAAAAGTCAGAGAATTAGTTACATACATCTGCAGATATATGATAAGCCACCAGTCACTTACAAGGCTTCTCTGTTTGGGTCCAAACTCTAATACTGTCAGAGTCCTAAATTTGGGTCATATATTATGTATTTTTAAATTGAGAGCTAACCCCAGGCAGAAGTCCCCAAAACAGCCACTCTGAGACAGCAGCCCCTGTCAGCTGCTATCCCAGACAAGCTTCAAAACAAAATGGAGGTTGCCCAAATCAATTTATAAGTTAATATAGAGCAGGTGCTGCAAGGTAAGGGGAATTTACACAGATACAATAGACACCCCAGCACTCTTGCAATTAGCCAGCAACAAACCATAACATTTTATCTTTAAAATAAATCAGGGAAATTCGTTATATACATTTGCAAATATATGATAAGCCACCAGCCAAGCCACCATGGCAATCATTAATGAAATTAATCCGTTTATAAAATTCACTTTTACTACGGACATGCGTAAGAATAATTACTCAAATGTCACCATTGAAATTATTAATGGACAGATTTCTACATCGATTTTCAACAAACCAACAGATTGCAACACATTGTTGTTGTTTTCTAGTGACCATCCAAAACCTCTAAAGCTCGGTTTACCATACTCCCAATTTCTTAGAGTGTGTCGCATAAATAACAACACAGGCAAGTGTCTGGAGCAACTAAGGAGTATGAAACACAGATTTTTGGAAAGAGGTTACTTTCTAGATCTCCATTGACAAAGCGTTATCTATAAAATGTATGGAATTGCCAGTTACCAACCGCAAAGAGGACAATACGGTGATCACTACGGTTAACCGATTCAATAGATGCAGTCCTTTAACTAATCATGCTATAAGGGCATTATGGCCAATTGTATTCACCGACCCATAACTGACATGTTTTAAAGAGGAACATATTATGACAAGTTACAGATGTGGGCAGAACTTGAAAGATTTGCGAGTCAAGACTGATGTGTCAAATCTGACTTTCTCGTCCCAACATACTAGACCTGCAGGGTGCTTTCGCTGTTTGCAGTGTATTATATTCCGGTACTTAATTGTGGGGGACACTTTCCATCATCCCAGATCTGGGAAACAGTTTAAAATCAGATACCCATTGACATGTTCATCCCCTTATGTAATATATATGTTAATCTGTCCCTGCAGCAAGGTCTATGTGGGCAAAACCACACGTCCCTTCAAAGAACGGATGAACGTGCACCGATCCACCATCAGATTACCGCTACAAAAGGGCAAAGCTGAACAGCCGGTCGCCAAACACTTTTTGGAAGCTATGCATTCGTTGGCAAGCCTCAAGTACTGCATGATAGATCATGTCCCTGAGTCTGGGTGGTGGTGGTGAGAGGGGTGGTGATTGACATAAAAAACTACTTCAGTTAGAATCTAAGTGGATCTTTCGTTTGGACTCCGTTTAAACGAGTGCCTTCCCTTAAATTGCTTTATGTTTTATTTATTGTGGGATATATTTTCTTATGTTTAGCGTCATTCTTTAATCGCACGGTCTTCTTTCAGGAAGTAATGATATTGTGTTTGTGGTATCAATAACATAAAACATTACAAAAATAGCAAAAAGAAACAATTGTTTTAAAAAAAATTATTATTTTTTTTTAATATAAGATATGTAGTAATTTTATATGCTTGCCCCTAGTGTCAACCACTCTGTGTAGGAGCAGAGTGGAGCATGCGTCTCCATGACAACACTACGTCATCACGGGCAGAGCGCCGACCAACACGGCTTCCACGTGCGAGCAGAGAGGAGTGTGTTAGACGCAGGAGCAGATAAGTCATTAATCTTGCTACTTATATATTCTGGACTTTGTTTGTATCATGTTGTGCATGGCAAGTGCCCTGACGAAAGTTACTGTTGCTAACTGAAACGTTGGTATGTCAAATCAATACTAAATATTCAAATCTGCATTACAAGTCTGCGAGTGCCTTTCCTGGTGAATATTTCTATTTGAGACTTTTTGAGAGAGCACCACAGCATCTATGGATTTATGAACTCGGAGTGCTGCCACCATTCTTGGTATGTGTATTGTATAATATATATATATATATATATATATATATATATATCTTTCTCTGGCTCATTTAATGGTGGACATCAATACTATCAAATCTGCATTACAAGTCTGCGAGTGCCTTTCCTGGTGAATATTTCTATTTGAGACTTTTTGAAAGAGCACCACAGCATCTATGGATTTATGAACTCGGAGTGCTGCCACCATTCTTGGTATGTGTATTGTATAATATATATATATATATATATATATATATATATATCTTTCTCTGGCTCATTTAATGGTGGATACTAGATAGTTTATATTTATTGAGATATACATATATAGAAAATGCTTCTACCACTCTACACATCAAGTTTAGCTACTAAATAGCAAAGTCTGACAAGGTGTAATGTGATGTAGAGATGTTACAGATAAATAAACAGCTATTGAGCTTGTTTTTAGAACAACCTACTTTTTGCCTATGACTTAAAACTTGTTTCACAAGGCTGACATCTGATCAGACCACCGGAATATCAGCATTTTAGGAGACATGAGCAGAATATTTTGCAATCTAAACACAATAGTGGTTAAAGCTGGCTTTGGAGAGACCACTCCATCCGCCTATTACATATACAAATAATGGTTCTCTTTGCTGCACAGGAAATTAGTAGCCCACAAACAATGTGATCAGTGGGGTATTTTGAGCTTGGGGCTAGCAAAATTAACTCTTTTTATCCAGTGAGCCCATAACATGCATTTTGTAGCACATTGCTCTGTATTGATGGTATATTTCTATAATAAGCAGTGCTCTCTTTGACATAAATTTAGTGCTGACCAGCTTGAGTGATCATTGTATTGAGAGACATGTGGTATATGAATTCACCTGGCTTACATTTTTACCAGATGTCAGCCACTAAAACGAATACTTTGTATTTATTCAGGTGTGGTAGACAAGTAAATAAAGCAGGTTGATTGCAGCAGTCTCTAGTGTCTCAACAGTCTCACTCAGTCACTGCAAAATTGCAAACTCTGACACATTTAAGTTAGGATCTGTCTATCATTCTGCAGCATCGCTACCCAGACTTTGTTTGTAGTTTATGTTTTATTAGATGTCACAAAGGAAAAACAAACAGGTTCAGGCAAAAGAGTTAACAGCTACAGTTTAAACAAACACCACAATAACATAACAACAACAAAAAAAACAACAGAATCTTTACATTTTCCTTTACAGTTATATATGGGAAGTAAAGGTAGGGGGCATAGGTAGGAGGGGGACCTGGAAAGGCAGAGATATGGTGATAACATTTTACTCAGCAAAAGCATATGACAAGAGAGATGAGGTGTGTATATGCAGGGCTGGATTTAAGGGCATGTGGGCCTGGGGAGGAAAATTAGCAAGGGCCCACACTATATAATATGCTTGAAGGAGGATGCAGTGGGAGGCCTTGAAATCTGCAGTGTGCGGGGCCTATTTTCAGATGGGAGGGGGGCCCGCAATATATGATTAAACCTGGGGAGGGGGCCTGCAATATCTAATTAAAACAGTTTGGGGAGGGGGAGCTGTCTGAAGGGGGGCATGGAGGCCTGAAGGGGACATATGAAGGGGGCAGGGAGGCCTGAAGGGGACATATGAAGGGGCGCATATAAAGACGGTGCGGGGGTTGTGGGGGGGGGACAGGCCAAAATTCACCTAGGGTGCCCAGGGACCTAGCACAGACTTTGCGTCCGTAGTATCAGCGTAGTAACGGCTGAGGGGACGTCCCTCGCCGTTAGTACGCAAATGTTAGTGTTGGTAGGCAGGGGAGGTAGTTCAATAAGGGAGGAAGGTAGGGGTTTTAGTTAATACGCTCCTGCCCCAGCGTATTTTATCTCGCTTACGCCGGCTGATGTTAGGGTAGCCCTCAGCCGCCGTAAGTGAGGAAAAATATGCTGGGACAGGGGGGTGTGTCGGGGGAAGTACATGCTGATACGCTGTGCTTTACTAAGCAAAGCGCATCGGCGTAGGTCTGGATCAGGCCCTTGGTGCGGTAGCATAACCTGCTTACCATATAACACTGTGGATAACACTAGCCACAGTCTGCCACATATGTACAATTTATATTTGAATTACTGAATCTGTTTCTTTGTTAAAAATATTTATTAAGCCATCAAGTTACTCAGAATGGGACTGATCCAGACCTACGGTCGAGCTGGCCGTAATTCCCTGGGCATGCGCACAACCTTCATACGGCAGCTTAATGGCTGGCGGTTGTAACTATAGTTATAGCAGCCGGCTGTTATGAAAAGGGGGCTTTCCCCCCCGTCAAGGCGGAGATAGGCATGCAAATTAGGGAAGCCTCGTTACGATCAGCAATGCGGGCATAAGGCAGCAGAGCTGATCGTAATAGTTCGGGTAGTTGGTTCTCAAACCAAAATAGTGAGTAGCCCTTGTGCCCCACGGAACTGAGGTCATAAGTTTGATTCCCACACAAGACTTTATCTGTGTGTGAAGTTTGTATGTTCTCCCTGTGGCAAAAAAAAGGCTAATTGGTTGCTAACAAAATTAATCCTAGTGTATGTCTGTGGTAGTGAGTGTGGCTCCAGGGAGGTGAGATGAGAGACAAGTGTTCTCTGTGTAATAGCTGATGGGTGGTGGGTTTGGGGGCAATTTGAGGAAGGATTGTTTCACAAGAAGGATGGCAGGGAAAGGTGAGACTAGATAGGCCAAGTGGTTCTTATCTGCCGTCACATTCTATGATTCTATGAAAATAATAAACTAAAGAAACTGAGGCAGGATAAGGTTAACAACAAAATATAATGATAGCAAGCCACTGTAGGTATATATTGCATTAATTTAGAATAATACCTTACAATATTACACATGTACTGCATATTACTTTCACAAGATGTTAGACCAAACTTGTTTAAGAACTAGAAAACACACAAACTTTATTTTATCATTTGGAAGAAAACATCAGGTTGTGAGTTTCATGTGAAACATCTGAGAGGCTTAGATGATAACCAACAAGGTACTGATTTTTTTGTGTTTTGTTACAGAAACACCTTGTATGAAAATATGTGATTGTCTCTGAGGAGCCAGCAGTATTCTAGTTATGTTATTGCATTTAGTCCTTGGGGCACAAATATTTAAATTTTAACAACTTTTCTAAAATTGTGGCTATATCACAAAACAGCACAAAACAGCAGAATAAACTTCCTTTGGCCAGAGCTCCCAGGAGTAGTGCCACCTGCTGTTTGACAATGTACTTACCAGTCCTTTGTTAGTTTGAATTGCTCCACATTATGTAATGTGAGGCATAGTTAAAGGAGAATAAGTCTGTAAGCTGAATATTCTTATTTAGTATAGGATTTTTCTTTTGAAGCAGAATTGTGAATAAGCTTACTTTAATCAGCACATAATAATTGCTCTAGAATGAACCTTATATTAAGTGCCAAGAAGTGTTAGTTATCTTCATATATTTAAGTAAACTCTATAAGAAAATGAAAACTGTAATAATATATGTGCCCAGCTCTCATTTTCATTCCCTTTCAGAAATACTCACTTTGGACCTGATTCTTACCCAAATACCCCAGCAGACATCTGTAATAGTACAGCAAGTGCTTGGCTGAGCCCTTACGTATGATGTAGTATTTCGCACAGAAGGGTTAGTGTGCAGGATACTTAAGGTAGGGTCCCTGCTGGTGGATCCACAATCCTAATGTAGGAAAGCTGGGGGAGTGCCCTGCTCTTCTGCATGCAGGGTGGTGGATCACCAAATCTATACGATAGCCTCCGCAACGGAGAAAAACCAGCACGATGCAGTAAACAAGGGGACGCGGTGAAGGCCCCTGCTATGGGGACTGGCAACACATACAGGAGGAAAACTCCTTTCATCTGCTCTATGTAACAGCTGTAGCAGCTCTTACAGGAACTTCCTGCATGCACATGAAAAAGGAAGAGAGTCACTGTAAGGAGGAAGAGTGTGCGTCGCAGAGGAGGAAGGGAAGAGGGACACAGTAAAGGTAAGTAATGTAAAAGGGGAGAGTCTGGAGAGACATGATGGGGATACTGAAGGGGGCTGGAGAGACATGATGGGAAATATTGGGGGGGGGCTGAAGACAGATGATGTGGAGAGTGGGGGGG
>WWET01000389.1:327111-338644 GCA_011038615.1 Limnodynastes dumerilii
GTAGGGAAATTCTAAGCGCCTGTGACATGGAACGCAGGAGGTTGTTAGAGGGACACTTCACTGTATCTGTTTGCACTAAATCGCTAACAGGTGTAACTTATCTTCCTTCCAGTATCCAACAGGGTCAACTTGCCACCTGCCAGATAGTGTTGCAATACCAACATTTACTAAGCTCGAACAAGATCAGCGCACAATATGCACCCAAAATGTGTGGCATACCTATGTGACGTATTTATAAATCATGTACTCCATATTCACATGCGGCTGCATCACCTAGAAACTTCCGGGTCTGGATAAGGGTGAAATTGCTCTCAATAATGTAATTACATCAAAAGTAAACGTTAACATGTTAGCATCATATAATCAATGCAGGTATATACAATGGACCTGATTCACACTTAAGAATTCTTCCGATTTTAGGTGCGTATATTTAAGAATGGATGCACTGCGCATGCGTAGTAACTTTTATACGCTATTTGCATTGGACTTAAGTTCGCAAATTCCATGCTTATACACTACGAACTTAAAATCTCTAGGTTCGTAGTAACATACGCAAAAATGGGCGTTCCATGAATAAGTAACTAGGCCGATACGCAGATTTGGGTGGAGAGAGGCATTCAAATGACCAAATGAAGGTGCGGCTATGCAGTTAAGTAGAAGCCCTACGCATTCAAATGCGAACCTACAGTTAAGGGAGCTCTATGGCACTCGTAAGTCACATAAGAACCTGAAAACCGGGGGCGTGCTGAGGGAGTTGCTAATTGTTGCCTATATTTAGGAACCTATCGCGTTCTTAAGTGTGAATTAGGTCCAATATTATTATGTATGCTAGGGTGGTATTGGCTGTAATTATGTTCATTATGATAAAAGGGATATAAAGGGGGAACACTCAGCCAGCTCAATGCCTACCTGCCTCCACCCACACATGCCTATGGAACACCCTTCCGCATGCAAGGACGGCAGCAGATTCTCTTTCAATCTCAACAATGAAAAGTTTATGTTTCCAACAAAGATACCAATTGGCCAACAAGTGAAAACAAAAAAAGGAACATCTGGAAACAAGGAACTGGAAGCTGGGGTTTAGAATAAGCCCTTCCAGTAACGCTAATATCCATTTAATGTATCTGTCTCATGACATTATAACTACCATATACTACCACACGCATCTTATTAATCAAGCGAGATACAAAACAGCATGGAAAGCAATGCCAAATTAATTCCCAAACTAACAACATCAGTGGAATCCTGGCCATGATATAGAGCAGTTAATGAAGAATTAATGTATGTTTTTCCCTGCATTATGAATCATAGCATAGAGACAGAACTCTGACTAATAGAATAAAAGGCTGAAGTTAATTATGAGTGTTCAGTAAATGTGGAAATGCTTTTTAGGTAAATGATAATAAAGGACTAAAAAATAAGCTCTTTTCAGCTCAATATTGTGCATGGAATGCTACCAGCTGGATGTAGAGAGGAACTACATAAACAGGCAAAGAGAGAGCCTGCAACTTATTGCAATACAATTATCTCTTTCCTACAGACTAAGGTCCGGATTCACAGTTACGTAGTTTTCGTGTTACGTAAGTTGTTTTAAGAATTGAGCTACTACACATGCATAGTAGTTAATTTACACTATCTACGTACCGTTTCTGTACGTAGGTAGAGTAAAAAAGCTACCACGCATACGTAGTAGCTCAATTCTTAAAACAATGGGGCAGATCCTTAACTACGCATTTCCGCGAATTTACGTGTGGCGGAGACGTAAATTCGCAGATTTGTACGCACTGCGCATGCGCACCGCAGAAAATACGCACATTCACGTAGCGTATTTTCAAACGTATGGGTCATTCACGTATTGCTAACGTAAATACTTACGTGTGGGCGTGCCAAATTTACGTTAGTGACCAATACGTGCGTTTTACGTGAAGTAGGCGGGGGGTGGTATTTAAAGTGTACAGTATGGGCGTGCTAAGCTGCGTACGTTCGCGTAGTCTGTACGCCCGTTAGCGCACGTATGCTGTTACGTTAGGAAAAGTTAAGGTAGGGTTTGGGTCGCGTAATTTCCGAAAATACGTCCGTGCAAGGGGTGTGCCGTGGGGAGTGTATTGACCTTACGTGTATGAAAATACGCACCACTAAAATACGTACGCACACAAGTAGTTCAGGATCTACCCCAATGTACGTAAGACGAAAACTACGTAACTGTGAATCCTGACTTAAGTCACAAAACGATAGAAACAAACCCAAGAACCTGTACTCAATCACACAAAGCCAAGTTAACAGCATATATTTAAGAAGAAAAAAAACATGTTACTGTCACAGTATATTCAGAGTGAGGCTACCTCAACCGATGCAGATTTGTGAAGGTTTACTTACTACTTTCCATTTAGAAAATAAAAACGTATAGGGATTTATTTTATTCTTATCTTCCTAGTACAATGGTAAATAAGAGAGCAGATACAACAGAGAGAGTTTTTATAAGGACATAGGAGAAATGGCATCTCAGTGGCATTAGGATAGAGAATACCCACCTCTAATGTCCTCCGGCTTCTGCAGCATCTGGATATGTATACAGTCTCCTTTCACCATATAATGAACTAGTTTAAATATGTGCCAGTATTAGTCAAAATACACTCATACTTTATTAAAACATAGTATTTCAATGAGGCAGTAATTTCAAAAGGCAAATATCTGCAAGTATCGTATATGTGCACATTTAAATGGGGTCCACAGCAATAGTCCCCAGATTATACAGAGGCATGATTTCAGATAGATGATAGGACAGGTAAGTTGTTTTTTTAATGTTATTAATATTTTAAATGTATTTCTTTAAAAAAAAATATATATATATAATAAAAAAAACTGTGGGAGACCACTGTTTATCCCAGTGGTCTCTGCATACATGCCCCCCTTTTCCTCCCCCTAATAACAGCTATTAGGGGGAGGAAAAGGGGGGAATATGGGGACATCGCGGGGATAAAGCCACTAACAATACATCCTGAAATGGCGTTCGTTTTACACCGAGAGCGGAGTGTAAAACTCCGCTCCGGCATTTAATAAATATTGGGAACCACCGGCTCGGTCTGAAAAGAACGGGCTTGCATAGAGCCCCGATATTTACATGGATCGCCATGGAAACTGCTATTTGCCATGGCAATCCATTTTCTGTAAATATTTAAAATTTCATTTTCATACGATAATGCTCTTTTTCACGTGAAAATGGGCATTATCGCATGAAAATGAAGTTTGTAAATAGACCCCTCATTGAGGGCACAAATTTAGAGTTTGCAGGCAGCCTAGCACCAGCCCTGGGCGGGAGAGGGGAGGGAATAAAATTGTACAGTAAGGGGGCTGGGTTACGCTCTTATGTGCAATCCTGATTTGGGTCCAGTTCTTGTTACTCTGTACGAGCAAGGGGAGGCTCGTAGGAAACTTACGATGTTGTGGGGATCCAATAATTATTTATTTATATTCTACAAAAAAAAAAAAACACCACAAACTAATACAATTCAATTATAACTAGGTCAAGGACAATACAGAATAAAAACTATAGTTTTTTCAATAAATATAAAACTATCCTTTTAGAGTTAAATGAAGCTAGATATTACCTTTTTATAGACAAAATCCAGGCATCTGAAGAAAGGCCATGGAAAAGGAGAATTTGATACACCTGTATTAAAGGTTTACTGATGCTCAGGAAGTCACTGTGACAGTGCTGATGTCATAATAACTTGTTCCTTCCTTTATAGTAATTGAATCACTGAACGCGGCTGGGAGAACAGAATGAAAGACATGTGTATGGCCCTCGGTAATTAAGAAGTTTCAGGCATTAACTTGTAGCTCAACTGAGGAGTAAATAATATTTGCACATTTACATATTCTTTGAATGCAATTCCAGAAGCAGGCATAATTATGGCATGCTTACTTACACATTCCTGCCATGTTACTGGCAATGTAAAGCAACTGTGCTGCACCACATTTGTTTTCTTCTCTTACAGAATGTTAACATTATTTGGCCAAGTAAAAGCAATATGAAATAAACTCTCTTTTGTGAATTAAAAGCCTCCTGTGTAATTTTACATGGAGTCTTCATTATTTTGAGCTGTTAGGACAACCCTGGCCGGCTTGTGACTTTACTATAAGTCCTAGCATTCTTTGACAGCAATGTCTAAGCTTTTAGAGCATGTTGGAAACTGTCCCAACACCTGGAGAACCACTGTTTAACCAGATTTGGGTTAAAGGAAATCATTTCATTCATATTTAGTCTGTGTGAATTAAATGGGGGCACTGACTCAAAAACCAGAGGATATTTAAAGTTAAATAAGCCAAGAAATTTCTCAGCTCACATGTATTATAAAAGTAGAGAAGGAAGATTGTAAATAAAAGAAAAACAAAACAATTATTTTTTTTATGTTTTCCTAGGAGATCCAGCCTTGCCTCATTGGTCTGTGGCTGGAGGGAATCCCAATGCCCCTCTATGATTTATTCAGGCTGGGCTTGTAAAATTTAGTTCTGAATAACTTATATTGGGGAGACACTATAGCACCCAATTAATGATTTTAAGATATACCTACTATAGGCTTGGAAACACTAGGGCTGATGATAAATTATGAGCTGGGGGAAGGCGGTGGGGGGGGGGGCTCTGTTTTTATATTTGTGTAATTTTGGTAACACTGCCAACTGATAGATAGTGACGGCAGATAAGAGCCACATGGCCCATCCAGTCTGCCCAGTTGTTTATTTAAAACTATACTGACCCTAGACCCTATTTACCCTTAATGTAGTTTAAGATTTAGGATATACCTATATTTATCCCAAGCATGTTTACACTGTTCTACTGTGTTAGCCTCAACCACCTCAGATGAGAGACTATTCTTATCTATCACCCTTTCAGTGAAGTCATTTTTCCGCACATTTCCACTGAATCTACCACCCTCCAGTTTATATTCATGCCCTTGTGTTCTATTACACCTCTTCCTTCGAAAAATGCCCCCCTCCTCTATCCGGACACAACCTTTTATATATGTGAAAGCTGCTATTATACCTCCCCCCTCTCCCTTCTCTGCTCCAAGCTATACATGTTTAGTTCCTCTAGCCTTTCTTGGTATGTTTTGTGACACATGCCTTGGATCATTTTAGTTGATATAAAAATTGGGGGGAAAATATTTCCTTAAGTCACTAAATAAATCTAGGAATAAAAGTTTCCAATTATTCAATGTTTTTTGAAAATAAGTCAGAATAACTGGAATCTGAAAATCTTAGAATGTGCCTAACATTCCTTTTTTAAAATAAAAAATTGAAGCAAACTTATTTTGTAAAGTTTAAAATTATAACATAATCACCTGTCTGTGTTTCACTGCAAACTCAAGACACGTTGAGCATAGTACCGGTGATTTTCTTATAATTGTAATCAAAGAAAAGTACAAGCATCAACGAAGAGACACCGGGTTCTGTATCATTATGGAGATTAATTAACATAACATTTTCATAGCATTAGATGAGTTTAGGACCACACGGGGAAAAAACATTCACACGTTACTTTAGGTAATTAATGTTATTAGGCAGTTCCCTGGCATGTAAGGAGATGGCTGTCAGTGGATTGCGTACATGTAGGAGGACAAAAGCATGTTTTTATGAGCCCAAGTAAAAACATGTGCGAGCTTCTAATAAGTTAAGTTTAGTTGAAAATTAAGTTCTAGTTCAGGTAAATGCACAGATTTAGTTTTATATAGGAGTGTATATGACGCCACAACCTTGCATTATAGTGTAATATCTTTGTGCCAAAATAAACTGATATGTTGCACCCTCCACCTAAATACATCCTGATGGCCCAGATCCAAAATTAGTTATAACAGGGGACTTACGCATGCAGCGTGCGTCTATCCCGTCAGGTAACATGTGCACACACGTTACGTTTGCATGCCGGCATTCATACATAACCTTGTTACGTACGCATGGCAATATGCAAAAGTGGCAGTGTTCTATATCTCAAATCTCGAAGAATCCCCCTTAACCAATCTGAGGGAGGGCGTAGGCTATGGACCGGATCCAGAATTGAGTACTGTGGAAAGCATCCACATTACAATACTGAGCAGACATGCAGTACAGGCATGTAGCTTGGGATTCTCTGAATCCAGGCTTCCATGCTAGAATCCGTCACTAGAGTGGAGCAGGATGACCCCACGTCACACGTATGAAACTAGGGATCGTACAGCAGTTTCACAGTCGTATTCTGCTGCTGCTGCTGTGGAAATAGTTACAATCGTGGTGGCTGAGGACTTCTGGATCCAATCCTAAATGGGTATGACACAACGCAATCAGAAAGGTCTGGCCATGTCCATGTAGAAGTACCTGAAGGCAATATACATAGGATCTGATCGATGCCCACCTTCCTTCTACGTTATATATCTATAGGGAAACACAACACAGTTACAACATATACAGCAAATAGTATTTCACTCTGTGCTACCATGGTACTAGCCATGGTAAACCCATGGTATTGCTATCATTCTGTAGAGGATGCTGTGTGATGCTTTGTACTCAATTGTATTGTAACGTTCAACAAAATTGTAATGGTAAAAAAGAAAGAAAGAAAATTTGATATGTCAAATACTGTCTATGTGTCAGAACAATAATAATAATAATATTACATGTAACACTGCTGTAAAATATTGCCACATGATTGATGATGATGTATAGGATTTTCTCTTTTCTTGCAATAAAAACATTTCTTAAAATATATAAAAAAATTAATAATTAGTCCCCGCTGACCAATATTTTGAGCATGTACAGGGAGGACACAAGGACGGAAATATGCATACACCAGAAATTCTGCCTTTCATTTCAATCAGTACAAAACATTGAAGTACTATGAAGTGAGACTAGTCTAAGTTAAAATACAATAAGCAGATCAAAAGAAGTCAGAAACGTACTGCAAATCTATGATAAAAAGGTGACAATGATCTGGAAATGGACAGGAACGGCTGTCACTGTTTCATATGATAAAAGTTTGCAACACATCTCACTCTTGGGAGTCAAAACTGATGTCTTCAAAGAACTGACACTGAAAGTAAATGGAACAAGTGTCGAGGCAAAAATTATTCATGACATCATTAAACAGCTTAGTGGTGATGTTAAGATGAAGCCCTGAAGCGAAAAGATGAAATGGGGAAGAAAGAGCTGAAGGAAAGATGACTTCGCTTGTGAAAAGTTTGGGTGACTAAAGGTAGGAGTATAAAAAAGCTTCATCTCATATTCCTAAGTGACCCGGTGCTCACTCCCCTACGGGAAAATGTGAGCACAACAGAAAGCTAATTTCAATAATCCATAAAGAGGTAAGTCCATGTAAATGTTTCTTTCAAGCAAGTTAGTGGCAGAGGGGCCAGACCCAGACTTTTATACATAGTTTAACCTGTATGCGTTTCAGTAGGACTGTGGATGCTTTTCTACACTGGGCACTTACAGAGCTGCATGAAGATCTGTGATAAGCAATCAGAACACAGTGACACTTTTAGGATTAAAATGATATATGAGAGATCCTGCGCTAATTAGTTATAACAGCTGAGCACTGGAGGTAAAAGGGGGTCCTTTTATAGAAATGATGATGTCATAAACATTAGAGCGCTCACTAGAGCCCACTAAATGACATCATATTTTCTATAAAAGGGTGCCCTCTACTGACCGAATGGTCATTAGCAGCAGCGTCCAAGAAGAGGACGGAGCCTGTCGTCAGGGAAAGTGCCAGAAGAGGCCGAAGAGCAGAAGGCAGGACCAGAACATCTTCTTCAAGCAAGCGGACAAGATTCTTCAAGCAACTGGAGAAGATTAACTGCAAAGAAAGAAGAACCTACCAGCAACTCTTCCACAGAAACTACCAGCAACTCTTCCCAAGAATGATGACAGCTAAACGGTGAGTCAGAAATATTTTTCATTTCTTTATGCAACACACTTTAGTTTACCAGAAGTTTATTAATAAACAGTGTGGCCACCTGTGTTAATTTTACATGGTAGGGGGCAATATTATGGTTTGTAAATGTGTATTTTAATATGATATGTGTGCAAATGTATATTGTGTATGTTTTTGGGACACAGTTTTCTTTTTTCACCGGCTACAGCGCAGCATGCTTAGAAGACTTAACATGCTGACGTTGATATTACTACAAGACTCAGAAATGCTGAGCCTTATAGTTCTAGCAGTGCAGCCATGCTAAGCATTCACAACAAGCTGCGCTTGGGTTTTTTTTTTTGTTCTTTTGTTTTTTAAAAAGCGACAGCGATTTTTCAAGGGAAAAATAAAAAAAATCGATGCATATCGACTGGGATTTACATTTGCGGGTAACAATCGTCGGTTAGTGAATACAGCGATTTTAACTAAAAAATCGCAGCGAGACCAATTGATTTGAAATCGCTTGCAAAAAGCGACTTTAGCAAATATAACCCTCAGTGCCCAAACAGCACTTCCGAGAATTTTTAGCATGCTTGAAAAAATAGACCTTGACTGCAGGATTTCCATCATTTTGAGTGGCTCCAGGACACCAGGATAAATGCAGGCTCTGATCTGTGTGAAGGCCTGGGGTATAGCAATAACACAGACAGTTCCATATTTTTATTGTAGAGCAGGGACTAAAAGTTTTTGGGCCTGATCCCCATTTAATAAAGACAGGGGACTTACACAAGCCTCCCTGAAATGTAACATCTGCGCATGTGTGCACCAGATGTTACGCGACTAATCTCCTAGCAAAGAGAACTCAGTATGCTAGGAAATCCGTAAGGGGGGTGAAGCACTGGACTTCTGCATGCCAGACAGGTGGGGGGTGGGCATGCTAATCAATGTCCGGGGGCGGCGATCAGCAGTTCCACACATATCTGTGTCCGTCCATATGATCAGATCATATGTCTGTTGAAGTTAAGGGTTTTGGATAAATATGTGTCCAGAACGCCGCACGAGAGGGAGTGAACTTGAGGAGATCTGGAGAAGGTCCTTTAAATTGACTAAGTCGAATATCATACCATATGTTTAAGTGCATAAAGAAGAGTTACCCTGTATACTACTAGATGCGTAATGGTGACTGTAGCAGAAGACTGGGTCAGTGCAATACAAAGAAGATGGGTTGTAACCAAGAAGTGGGTGGGGGGAGGCATTTATATGGGGCAATATGGGCTGAGTCTGCAAAGTACGGACGTACTTTAGCAAAAGCCGCACATTTATACACACGGAGAGTTAAAGTAGCCCTATGGAGGTGGATCTGTAAGAACAAGGGGAATGTCAAGGGAGAGCACGTCCCACTTATTTGTGTATTTACGCAAATCTTTCTTATCTGTGGATCAGGCCCGTAAACTCTCTATGGGTTAACTTATCATAGGACTAAAAAATAACCATGTAGAAACACAAGGAAGTTTAAATGGATTTTGTTCACTAATGCCTATAGAAAACATTTAGCACATGTTAAGTGAAGATATTCTGCTGCTTGGGGGGAATACAGAGTAAATTGTAGCAATCTATCCTGGAGGTGACCTGGGGCAGGATTAATATATTGACATTAATGGATAAGCAGGCTAATGTTCTGCTTGCATCCAATGATATTACTCATGCTCATGGCAAGAGAATCAAATGAATCTCTACAGGATTCAACACTAAATCTGGCATTATTCTCTGCTGGGACAATTGCCTGTTCTATCTTTGCATATTTCTTCTTACAGAATAACAGAAATGATAGCTAGACGGATGGCAGAAGATGAGCTCCCTAAAAAGAGAAATACAAATAAAACAACAAAGGCCATCAGCCATAGCAGCGGGAACTCTGTACCGATGGCCTTGCCTGGCTGCTTGCTGCTGCTGCTTCTAGATGAAGTGCTAGAGTAATATTTTCTGTCAACATAAATCCACTTCTCCTGCTTAATTTTTATAGAGTGTTTTCTGAGTCACACATGAAGTCCATATCACAGAGAGACGGCTGAGCTGCAAGCTGAAAGTCTTGGAATTGCTTAAAAAGAAAACGCAAAGCAGATACTGCATCACCACACTACAAAGCTCTGATGCGATACTGCATCACCACACTACAAAGCTCTAATGCGATACTGCATTACCACACTACAAAGCTCTAATGCGATACTGCATCACCACACTACAAAGCTCTGATGCGATACTGCATCACCACACTACAAAGCTCTGATGCGATACTGCATTACTACACTACAAAGCTCTGATGCGATACTGCATTACCACACTACAAAGCTCTGATGCGATACTGCATCACCACACTACAAAGCTCTAATGTGATACTGCATCACCACACTACAAAGCTCTAATGCGATACTGCATCACCACTCTACAAAGCTCTGATGCAATACTGCATCACCACACTACAAAGCTCTGAAGCATTTCAACAAAAAACTGTGAAATACTGAAGACACAATTAAATATAATGGGCCTGATCCTAAAATAATAAAGTCCGACTTCCACAAGCTCCTGTCTAACTTCTATCACACAAAACAAAGAAGTTCCGGGGAGGGGGGAGGTGTTACCTGACATCCACATGCCTATGGGGATCGGCACATAGATGCAGGTAAGTTGACGGCTTTAGGCAGATCGGCACAAATTCAGATGAATGCAGATCTGTTTGGAGATGTTAAGGTGAGAGGGGAATGACAGGGAGTTTACTCTCCTCTCACGTGCAGAATTACAGACCTCTGTGCGTATAAAAAACAGGTAGAGGTCTGGATCAGGTCCAATGAGGCTGGTGCAGAGTTGTTTGTAACAGGAACTATAAAGATTATGATGTGAATCCAGAGTTTGAAAACATGAGGAAAACAAGTGGAAATTTACACCTGGGCTAAACCATTTTGAGTTTCAGGGGGAGGAAAAGGAATGTGATTCTTTGCATGAAATTGCAAATGGGGCATCTTATTATAACGCACAGTATGAGGCTCCACTCTCTACATGTACTCAGTCAGACTTCTGTTTTGCCACCATATTCTATAAACGGGAGTAGGAAAAGCAAGGCAGGCTTTGACCATGAGAGGAGTGGCCCTACCATTCCTATGCATCCATTCTAATAGACTGCACAGCAATCATTGCATAGTGACCAGGGAACACTTATCTGAGCTATTCCTGATAGAGCAGTAGTGAATGTCAAGGTAACAGTGAACATTAGCGTTGCCTTCATGATTAATAATTTTAAGGTTTATTAATGTCAAGGGAAAAAAAAAGTTTCATCGTATAAGATGTTGTAGGATAAGTAGCTTCCCCGGGTAACTTGTCTTTACATTGTACCTTCCAGATCACTGGCCATAATGTGCTTGTACATAAATCAGGCAATTCAATTCCTCAGAAAATGTAAGGGTTCAAAAGATCACAGTAAGGTTAATACAATAAGAAGCAGAAGCAGCCACGTGTCACGTAAGACTTGCACTCACATGTGAACTGAAAGGTTAATACTGCTGCACAGATAAATGAAGCACCTCTAAGAATTACCAGCTGGATCCAGAAATATGAAATGTGGGTGTTATGCACAGTCTGTGTACGCATGGTGTG
>WWET01000389.1:351237-361351 GCA_011038615.1 Limnodynastes dumerilii
ATATATATATATACACACACACACACACACACAGAGCAAGCATGACCTACAATATGTATAAATCATAACATTCTCATAACGAATTCCTTTATAACACAAATAATAATAATAATAATAATAAATCAAGCCCAATTTTACGCAATTATCTAACAAATGTCAATCCAAAACTTTATACATTTTACTTAAAATAGTAAGTAATAAAGCATGCATATAATATACATAAAGTAAGTAAAAATGACAACACAAAACTGTATTCTTCATAGAGCATTATTTGTATGATAAAAGAGGTTATATTATATTCCCCTCCTGGGTTTATGAAATAAGCAATAAATATAGAAAGCAAAAATGTCACATCTCTTGCTGCTCTCTGTAATATACCAAAGGTCTGCATCACAATTACATACATTTTGATCTTTTCTTTGTATCGCTCCACTGATGCTCGCCGGTAGAGGAAATCAAAATACACGGGCAATTGTTAGGAGGAAAAATTAATGCAGATCCCATATCAAACAATCAATGGGAATGCTACTGCAAGGTTCTCATTAAGCTTCACACGCCAAAATGTCACTCAGGGACTGACAAGAACTTTCATTAGGAAGAAACGCAGGTTGACAAATTTTACAATGATCAGGTCTAATGTATGATTTAATTGTAATTTGCTTTAATTAAGCAACAATCTCAGCAGGGAAGACATAAAACCTTATACATGTTTTCTTGTCTCTCAATGTCAGTCCCCGTAATGGAATTAAATTACGAGGTAAATGCTTTATGAAACATTCATATAATTAACTACCTGTATTTAACAGACCCTTAGCAGCAATGAATTACAATTATCTTTAAGAAACTTTAAAGGGATCATACGGAAAGTGATGGCTTATGTCAACTAGAAACTGGGACCTTGCAAAATGTTTCACTGGATGGAGAAAGCACTTTTATCCACAGGCAGACTTGGGGGGGGTGTCACCCTGCGGCCTCTTGCAACCACTGGAACTACAGGTACAGAAGTGTGATGCTGACTGTCCCTGTAGTTTCCAGGTGTGCCATAAAGGGCCACAGGGAGTTATTTCCACGGTGGATAAATTACAGTGGCTTCTATCCCAGCGTGCAGTGGAGGAGAAACAGGAAGTCCAAGAATACTGTGGTAGGTACATACACAGTTTTGTGTGTTTTTCCGTGTGCATGTACGTGGGTATACAGAAATATTTTTTTAGGTATAAAATCTGGTGTCTAAGCATAAATTCTATCAAAATTTGTCAAGTTCTGTTTTATATTAAATCTAAAGACATTAAGTGGGGAAGGGCAACAAGGTGATAAACAGCCCCATCCACTACCTGGCTACTTATGGGGGAGCTTAATGACAATGGGCTGGATCCAGATTTCAGTAAGTGCTTGAAATTTGTTACTTCTGGGCTAAACCATATTGATTGCAGGGGGAGTCAAGTTAATTGTGTTCTTTGCATGCAGGGATATATATTTGAATTGCTTACTGCACACAGATACTGACCAGCTTTACTATCACACTGTTATTTACACTTGGGATAGGAAACATCACCAACTGCAACAGATGAAATATGACTCCCCTGCAATCAACATGGTTTAGCCCAGGAGTAACTAATTTCAAGCACTTACTTAAGTCTGGATCCAGCCCAATAGCTTTATACATAATGACATGAGGCTGTTATGCCAGTTATCAGCTATACCTATGCTATTGGTGCATGCTGAGACTCAAAGTTCAGCAACACCTGGAGTGCCACAAATTCCATATTTCTGTTCCTATGAGTTTTGAACAATTTAATCTGCATCAGCAGATGAGCAGAACGTTAGTTAACATTGGTTTCTATAAGTGCTGTTAGTACAGGTTTACTTATTAGAGATTAATCCTGGCAAGTCTGGTTGCCACTTGTAAGAAAAAGACTCAGTGCCGCTTTACAGGTGATGTGTCCAAGGTCAACTTTAAAGTAAAGCTGTTTGGTATTTGTGCGTCATATGCAAAAGAAAACAGTATTTCTCTATGTAAAAAAAGGAAGATTCATTTGTACAATTCAGAATGCAAAATGTTTTGTTCAGGAACATATTTTCACCTTTTTTTGGCTTTTAATTCTAACTCTGGACCAGCAAAAAGTCATGACTGTTCCTTTACCTGATGAAAAAGCATCTTATGTTGAGTGGATTTTTGCAGGCTCTAACATTGATGAGCTCTTTAACAGGACTTGATTGGATATATGATTTACATTCTAAGACGCTTTTTATTTTTACATTTCAGTAATATTTTCCACAGGGGAATGATTTCACACCCAACAAAATGCCACATTTGCTTGTTTACCAAGAACCATTTTAGGAAAACAAACACTTAATGCAGTTTGGTCATTTCCAAAAACTACTTTCACAGCTTATTTGCATTGGAGAAACATTTCCTCACCTGAGCCGATTTATGGCTTATACAAACAGCTGTTTTAAAAGAATCTGCTCAGGCTGCACTCATACATAAACACAGGTAATCTAGTGGCAGTAGAGTAAAAATACTTCTGGATTACACACTGCAATAATGCCAATGTTCTACATTAGAATGCATTGTATGAAAGCTACTGTGGAATAATGCAGGAACATGTATCTAGTATGACAGAAATATAAGCCACATGTCTTAAGATAAACCCTTCCTGAGTAGTTCTGTCCTTAATATTGGAATGCAGATTGGAAACTTATTTAGCTTCTTAACCTGTATAAAACATAACATCCAACTATTACTATTTAAAAAATGATCATGATCTGATTCACAAGTAGGAGTGTCTTGCGTAAACTAACATACACACGGGAAAAGTTAAGGTAGCACTCGTAAGTTGCTTGCTGTGAGGCCATGCTTGTTTTCTTAGTTCAGCCCACACCTGCCGCGTGTTTATATTCAATAGATGTGTGTTTTTAAAAGAAACAAATAAAGGCTTGTTTATTAAATCCTTGGCTGATTTTACATATTGTGGAAGACTTAAACATTTTAAAGGTGGCATTACTTATTCTAATTTTGTGAATGTTTTTTGTTTAAATTTTTAAATGCTTATTTTTAAAATGTTTTATTGAAGTCTATATATAGTGGATCATTTTATTTCTAACTTCATGCAGTATGAGTATTGCAAATTATGTCATGATTATTCTTATTTCAAATATATATATATATATAATCATTTTATTATTATTATTTTAGTATGCTTTTATGTGCAAATTATGTCATGATTATTCTTATTTCAAGGTTGAAGCTGAATTTTTGGAAAAATAAAGATTTACTTTTCAAAAAACTAATCAGTGCGTTTAGTTACGTGTCCTTAGAATCACAAGTAATGTTAAGCACCTAAACACACGTCCCATTCACAGTTAATAAAGTCTGCTCTTACCTAATTATACGCAGAAAGGCTTAGGTCCTTACGTTGCACTTACGATACAGGGGGAATGGTTAATCTGTTTCTTTCTTTTCTCTGAATCGGTTTTGCTCATTTTTCACGTACGTATATTTATATTTAAGTTCACAATTTAAATCTTAAGTGTTAATACGGGTCAAGGAGTGTAAAAAAGCAAAGAATGTACAACTGAGTAACTTGAAAGGATGGCAGAATATATAATTATTGACACTGATGGCACATTTATTTGCATCTTGATTGCTCCAGGGACTGGATTTGCTGCCAAACAGATATATATATTGTTAAGTATTTTTTTTTAGGTTAGGGGCCGGCCCTATATTTAGGTGCTAGGAGGGGTATTCATTTGTGTGTTGTTGTAACGGATGACAGGGCATGCTGGCACTTGTGGTTCTCCAAGCGCTAGCATGCCCTGCTATCCTTGGGCATGCTGATGGTTGTAGCACTACAAGAATCAGCATGCCCTATACTTGCAATTATTTTTTTTTTTAACTATCCGACGCAAAAAACTGATTTGTTTACTGTTGCCATAGCAACAATAGACAAATCTGAGCCAATCGGGAGGCAAAATGAAAGACCCGGGTTGAAAACAACCCTGGCGCTTTCACATTGCCACCCTTCCAGGGTTCAACACGGGAAAAACTCTTCTTTTTTTCCCGTGTTTCATTCCCGAGTCTAGCGGAAATGGCAGTTTCACATCACCACCAAAAACCCAGGTTTTTGGTGGTGATGTGAAAGGGGTATAAGACTCCCTTATTCTCAGGATAGAACGAGAAAAACAATTCCAGCGCAGATCAAAAATCAAACAATATATATCAAGTTCAATCCAACTTTCTCATATGTAGCTTGTATCACAATGAGTATGGATTGAGAAACAGTGTATCATACAGTCACAGTCAGAAGATATATCAGTTTTGAGCCCAAGCAAATAGATTGGAGTACGTATTAGTTGTATATTCAATTAACACAGTAAAATTCATGCAGTGCTGACTGGTCGGTTATAAGGTATGAAGGTATATGGACAGATAGAGGTATGTACAAGTCTCACCGCTTCCCCGAAGTGTCACAGATAGCAGTTCTATCGCAGCAACTTTAAAGTTGAAGCAGTGGTGTACACGCTGTGTTCCCAGCTAGTATCGGGACCCACAGGGTTCAGGGTTCAGCCTATGAGTCAGGGGGCTCGAAATTAACTTCCTTCTAACCTTTCTATATTGCATCGTCCCAGGTATTGTGTATACAGTATCAAGGTTCATTCATTCATTCAACACCTGTTGTTCTTTAACCCTTTCCAAACCATATGATCAAAGTATTTGGTTTTTCCCTTATCCACACCCTGATCTAACACTCCCTTCCTCGCAGCCTAACCCTAAGACTCCCTTCCTCGCAGCCTAACCCTAAGACTCCCTACCCGCAGCCTAACCCTAAGACTCCCTACCCGCAGCCTAACCCTAAGACTCCCCATAGACTAATACTCCCTATAATACTCACCTGTCCGATCCAGTTGGTCTGTGGCAGTCAACGGGTCTGGAGCAGAGGTTTCTGAATGAATGAATGGGTAATATGCCGATCGACATACTTATCCATTTATTAAAAACATTTTCAAATTGGCGCTATTTTTAAAATAAGAGACGGACAAAAATTAGTTTTCGGCTGTCTCTATTTTGGAAACAGCTTTTTGAGAATCTCCTAGACAAATATAAACCCTAAAAACAACAACATCAAAAATAATTCCTGTAAATACAGCATACAGGTACACTGAATCTCATTATAGTATAAGGCCTATTGGCAATAAAATGTATTTTCCTATGTCTTCATACAGACAACATAGCATTTTCTACTGATAACATATATACTAAGACATCCTGTTACAGCTATAATATATGTCATCTTATAGATAGAAGCAATAGTATGTTGTCAACATATAGCTACAGCTAATCACTGCTTTCCATAATCAGCAAGTAATCTATCAATCAATCTAAAATCCAGTGTTCTGGGGGCATATAAGCCACAGGGATGAATTAACCACAGGAGAGCTTGTGTTTCCCACAAGCAGTTGTTTGTCAGATCTTATTTACCCAGATCCAGCATTTATAACAATATATGGTTTGGAGATATGCTTGAGCTTGATACATTTTTGGCCTTCAGTAAACAGCTCAAAGCTACAAAAGTATAAGTAACATTGTCATAATCTATTAATGTTTGTGTTCATGTGTGTATAGAAAGATGGATAGATGCATGAACTTGTTTATATTAACCTATAAACTGAATGGAGCAACCACTGTATTGCCTTTCTATCTTAAAATCAGCAACCCCACAGTGCTCCAGATATGATGCAAAATAACTGTATAGAGCAGCACCTAATCATTGGGGAAAGGACCTTTATGTCCTTATCTCAAAAATAACAATCAAGATACTAGTATAGCCAACACAAGCTGTCTGTCCCCTGTATAGACATTCTGCCTCTCTGCCCTCAGATGAAAGATGAAACACTTGTTTGTAGTACCTCCATTATTTAAGCACTATTAAAAGTGCTTACACAATTAGCCTGTTTCCAAGCTGGTTGTCCTGAAAATCTGAAAATCTGGACTGGGTCTAGTGGATGGAGCCCATCCTACTCCTCTCCAATCCACATCCCCGTGAACCCTTACTAGTCTTTCACAAAACCAAATGGGCCCTGCAGACTGTGTGAACTCCTGTATACAATGCATACATAACACACTTCTTCCTGGGGTTTAACACTGTGTGTGTGTATACATATATATATATATTGCTCAAAAAAATAGAGGGAACACTAAAATAACGCATCCTAGATCTGAATTTGTTTTAAGGACATTACATCAAAGTTGGACTCCAAATCCAGTCCTCCATGGGTTAATAAATTTGATTCCTATTGATAATTTTTGTGTGATTTTGTTGTCAGCACATTCCACTATGTAAAGAAAAAAGTATTTAATAAGAATATTTCATTCATTCTGATCTAGGATGTGTTATTTTAGTGTTCCCTTTATTTTTTTGAGCAGCGTATATATCATTTTTTTTATACTGTTTATGGTCCGGATTTACAACCCCGGACGTATTGGCGATACGTCCTTAATTTCCTGATAGTAGCTGCTACACATGCGTAGTAACTATATTATGTAATCTATGTATCGTTTCGTTATGTAGATTGCGTATATGCAGTCTTTAAGACCGATACGTAGATTACATAAAATAGTTACTACGCATGTGTAGCAGCTACTATCGGGAAATTAAGGATGTATGTGCAGTATGTCGGGGGTTGTGAATCGGGGCCAATGTTATGTTGTCATCATACCTCAGATGAAAACACTAACGTGAGGATTCATGGTCTACAGTCTATTGATTCTTGTCATCCTTGGCTTGTAGTCACAGTAATATTTATACATTAGGGGGGAACAAGAAATATATATGTTAGTCAAGAAAAACAAATTCAACTGTCATACATTTAGAGAACCAGATTAGTCTATTGAGAGTAATATAGAAAGTATAGTAGTAGAGATACCTCCTGAAGAAGTCATTGATGAAATGCGTAGAGGTGATCCAAACCATACGTGTGCAGATCTAAGACATTCAGACGGTAGGGCCACCCACCGCAGCTGAATTTCGGACCCTGTGGAATGGTGATAATCCATCTGTGATAACCCATACTATTTTAGGACCGGATTCTTACTTCACAATATATCTTCTTAGGTCCGTAGTTATATGTTCAGAGATACTACGCATGCGTAGTAACTTTTTTACGCTATCTATGTACCATTTTGATACATAAATTGTGTACATGAGGTATTTAAAGGTCCCTAACCCTAAAAGTCCCTCACCTCTCCGGTGGTATACGTATATACATACATACATCAACAATACATTTTCCCTTTTAGCTTAATTAAAAAGTTAGCATACAGATTTTCCACCTGCCTACACAAACACCCTATTGAATGAGAACATGAGCATACAGAGGGCAGGGCTGCCACAAACACTGAGCACGGTACAAGATTCCCAGCAGCATCCTACTTAAAAAACACAACAAAAAGAAATTGGAAATTGGAAAAGGAAATAGTTCTAATTAGCAGAAAGTCAGAAAGTAATGATTAGTAAACTTCAGGTTGTGTGTGTAATTACAGCAGCGTTCCGAATACAGCTGAGTTCTTGAGTGCAGAGTTTGTAAGACCTTAGTGGTGTTCTTTGACTGAAGATGATGATTGACAATAGAAAATTGGTGCACAGGTAACAAATGCTATTAAGGCAGCAATGTGAGTGGGAAATTACTTACTCTAGGGGTGCGTGCGGCTCCCTCGGGATAAGAGAACAAATGAACCAAGTAATGTTTAGTATGTTAAAAGCTCTGCTCTAAACAGTAAAGACGCTAGATTTATTGATTTTTAATTAAGGATAGTGAACCTGTGACATTTTGTGAAAATCCGTCACCCATCATGATCGCCCTGTCTGCATAGTGTAGGCACACAGACAACTGCTGGAATTTACATAACCATTGTTCAAATTAAACAATTTGTAGATAAAAGGTAAAAACAAAGCAAAGCATTAAACACATTATAAAAAACATAAACTAAGCATGCCTTAGCACTCCCACAGGAAAACACCTGTACACGTGTCAGGTAATATGATACACTTCAGGGGCCACACATGACCTTTACTCCTGGTGAAACAATAAATGTAATCAATAAATAGACAACAAATCTGACATAAAAGCAGAAAAGAGCAGGGGGCTGCAGTATTTTTGTCACACACACACACACACACACACACACACGTCCTCTCCTCTTCTCTGAGTCTTTACTCTGCTGAAAACTCATAAATAGTAAATACCGGTAATAAACCAGTAAACATGCAGCAGAAGTGGATGCCATAGTCGTTCATATAAGACAAGCTATTATTACGTACCAAATGTATTAACCTGGCATTATGACCCAGAGTGGCAAAACCCACCAACCTCATTGTAGCTCATCAAATCCTGTTCTATGGGAGAAGTAAGTGTACAGAGCATACACGGTGCACAGTCGACTGTACACAGTGCAGGATAAATTTTACTAGTGCCTGCTCTACTAAATCTAAATATCACAGTGGCTGTCATATTTGCAAATGCCAACTGTATTTTCAGATATTGGCATTGCCGTACAATAGGGCACTGAGTCTAACAACCACCCAGCCTTCGATAGAGACCCTGATGGTGGGTATGGTCTATACAGTGTGGGCAAAGGATAGAGATACCAGGAAAGTTCTCCATAGTAGTGCTAAGTGGAATAGCACGCCAAATATTGGAAGATCACTGGATGTAGTCCCAGGAACGCAAGTGACAGATACCATCACTGCTGCCAGGTGAAACAGCATACAGATGGTATCTAAAGACTGGACAGGACAGCAGCTACCACATGTAATTACAACTATGCAGTTGACCGATAGTCTTCTGCAGCAGTGTCAGATGGAGGTAGTAAGCAAATGCTATTGTAAGGCTGCCGAGATAGACACGAAACACAGGAGACTGGTACCATGCGGAATCACAGGGGCAATGAATATAAGTACCAAGAGGAGAACAGGAAGAGCCTGAAGAAAATGAACACAGGAACCAAGGCACCAGTTAATGAACCTTTCTTAGAGTATTGGTCATTGAGCAAGAGCAGGACATCTATGAGGTGGATAGGAGAATAGTGCTCTACCACTGCCACTACCTGAGCAACAGACAGAAAGTTCGGGTGATGAGGTGTCTCTGATGCTAGGCAACAGGACACTCCAATCTGCACTGTAGCAGAAGCAGGGAAAGCGCCTGTAAGTAGCATTATTGAGCCGCACTGTGCTTTGGTCTTTTCCTCAGTGATCTTGCTAAAACATGGTTAATCAATAGTTTCAATGAAGATTTATAAATTGACTGTAAGAAGAGCAATAATAAAGTACCGGTAGTTAAAGAACAAAATAAAGTTAGCACTAAACTGTAATAAATAAAATAAATAGTTTATCCTTTTAGCTTTGACATTATTTAACTGCTACCAGTCTTTAGCCTTACCGTCTTTCCAGAAGCCTCTACCTTCTTGTGTGGCAAGTGCAGATGGGTAAAACTATACATCACACGATCAACAGAACCAAATTTTATCATTAGCACATGGAATCACTACTGGAAACCTTATAATAAAAAATGTCTCTGAAATGTATGTGAATTCTATGGTCCGGATTCACAGTTATGTAGTTTTCGTCTTACGTACGTTGTTTTAAGAATTGAGCTACTACTAAACACCACGCTTACGCAATCTACGTACAGAAATGGTACGTAGATAGTGTAAATAAGCTACTATGCATGTGTAGTAGCTCAATTCTTAAAACAACGTACGTAAGACGAAAACTACAAAACTGTGAATCCGGACCTATTACGATAGAAACATAGAAAGTGACGGCAGATAAGAGCCACATGGCCCATCTAGTCTGCCCATTTGTTTATTGAAAACTATACTGACCCTAGACCCTATTTACCCTCAATTTGGTTTACAATTTAGGATACCCTTATATTTATCCAAGGCATGTTTAAATTGTTCTACTGTATTGGCCTCAACCACCTCAGATGGGAGAATATTCCACTTATCTATCACCCTTCAGTGAAGTAATTTTTCCGCACATTTCCTTTGAATCTACCACCCTCCAGTTTATATTCATGCCCTCGTGTTCTATTACACCTCTTCCTTTATATAATG
>WWET01000389.1:376840-390906 GCA_011038615.1 Limnodynastes dumerilii
ACTGGGGACTTAACACTGGGTATTTACGAACAGGCCAGGGGGTGGGGAGGGAGGACCTCGGCTTCGAGATAGATCAACAACTAAAGGTTTGAAAAATGTATGAGATGCTAATCTGAGGTCACACTATATATCAGAGCTAAGCAAAGAAAATAGAAAATGAGTTCACTAGACAAGTTCCAGACGTACGAGGTCTCTGTGGTCTCCGTCCTGGGAAAGCAAAATTCATAAACACGCTGCTAACATAAAAAGCCCTCTAATACAAACAATATGAGAAAGAAAATGCCCCCTCTACATAAGTCTGTTTATTAGTTAGTGGCAGGGGCACGTGCCCCATAGGCTGGGCCAGCAATCACATTTTTTTTCATTCAATGTAAGAGCCGGGTCTTGCCCCACCCCCAGGCTAAAACGCGTCAGCCTTCTCCTGAAAGGTGGAGACTGGAGTAGTGCAGGGCAAATATTGATATATAGGATCTGTAGCAGGCAGTGAAAATATATACACACACACCTCATATCAAAACAACACAATGATTCCTGAATAGACTATACTCAAACAAAACAGGGTCAGAGATAAAATGTAAACAAGCATAAATCTAATAGGAAAATATCATTTACAAACCTAACTAAAAAATATATAAAAATATACATTTGATACACTGTGACACTGTGTTTAGCACGTGAACAAGGAGTGATGTAAAAGGCATATTAATGATACTGTAATGGTGTGTTCTGGTGATCATTCCTTATTCCTAGTGCTAGGCAATATTTTCCTGCTGGATGCTTAAACAATATGACTGAAGCATTCCTTAAAGTCATTACAGCTTCTTGCAGGAAATTCTTCATGATAAAGCGAGAGCTATTTTTAAACCCAACAAAAGGAAGATGGATATTTCTCTCTGTTTAGTGTGAGAGGGGCTGCACGGCTGATATTCTGGACATGGCAATGTAGTCTCGCATCAAACGGCAACGTTTTATATTTTATGGGTATTGACGGTTACTGTAATAGGCAGTTCTTGGAAATAAGTAATTTTCTGCACAAGAAGTATGACCCAATGGAAATGAAATGTGACCATAAACTCTTATCCAGTCAGGCAGCAGCATAGCCATATTCTCATTCTCGCAAATCAAGGGAATTGATCACAATGGGCTGAATCCAGACTTAAGTAAGTGCTTGAAATTAGTTACTCCTGGGCTAAACCATGTTGATTGCAAGGGAGTCATATTTCATCTGTTGCAAACAGTATTAGAGTTGAGAGGTGATGTTTCCTATCCCAAGTCTAAATAACAGTGTGATAGTAAAGCTGGTCAGTATCTGTGTGCAGGAAGCAATTCAAAGATAAATCCCTGCATGCAAAGAATACAATTAACGTAAAGATATATCCCTGCAAAGACTACAATTAACTTGACTCCCCTGCAATCAACATGGTTTAGCCCAGGAGTAACTAAGTTCAAGCACTTACTTAAGTCTGGATCCAGCCCAATGTCCATCTAAACTGCAGATGTTCTGTTAGGCACAACATTATATGCACAACTGAACTTGTATATCATCTATTCCTTACACTGCTTAAGAGAAGGTGTTAGTACAGTTTGAGCTGTAATAAGTATACCTGCATCATGCAGACTATATCATGCTGGTGGTATCTATACAGACATTTTCTCCCAATACTTCACAAGTGAGAGGGAAGAGTAGTAGTTACAGATATATGCAGACAGGATTATGGGATGAGGAAGGGGTGCAATGAGCAGAGGTTAAGGGAGTGTGATAATCGGATAATGACATGAAGCCGGCTTAGAGCGATCAGGGATGAGGATTGGGCACAAATGAAACATAGAAGAACAACATATTAGAAGGCACCCATGCGAGACAGAAAAGTTGAATAAACACCTGCAGACAATATGGTAAAGTTAAGTAAACACAAGAAATGTAAGCACATAAAGAGCACAAGTGGGTAGTGAGGGATCACAGCTTAAATATTTTTGTTATGAGGGAGGGGTAGAAGGGCACAAGAACAGCCTTGTGTGATGATTAGAGAAAATAAATTATCTACACTTGGGCTGGTGGGAATTCATATACCCTGGGCCCAAAAAACAAGGAAGTACTGGGCTGTTCTACTCTGCTATTACTGAAATCTAGCTACTCATGGCATATAATATAAATTACAGCTGTGGAAATCAATGCAATGTTATATGTTACATTAAAACAGAAAACTATTTCTCTCAACACAATAGAGTATCTTAGGTTTTGCTAAGAGAATGAGTTTTGTTTTTGTAGCACAAACCAAAGACACCAAAGCCCTGCAGAAGAAAATATTTATCAAGCATCAAGTAGTCTACAGGCATCTGCTGCGGTGTGTGATTAGCGGGTGCGGGTCTGCCATTAAAAGGGCCCTTTTTTTGAAAGGACCGTTTCACACCAGCCAATTCCGAACCGTCTCTCAAAACGATTGCTCCTGCCTAGCCGAGGAGAAGCAATCAATCATCCCCAGGATGAAGATGAAGTGGCGATTGGTAAGTAATTATGTAGCCCCAACCCTGGATCCAGATTTTCATCCGTCACGTAAAGTGCGTAATTTGAGGGAAGGGTGTAAGCGCCCTCCAGATGTTAAATGCGTTTTATGCATGTAACTTCTAGTGTATGGAACTTAGTACCATATGATAAATATTCCAAGGAAAGGGGCTGTGCTTCTCCGCCACATGCCAAGGTGTAAGAGAGGAGCATATAAATGGTTCAGTAAAGAGGGATTAGCTATTTATGAGTGGATCAGTGGTTGAATGTGTGGCACCCCTGCAGTGCAGGATTGAGTATTGGGGATTGCAGGGTGCTTTAGGCAGCGCAAGCAGTGAGAGCTAGCATGAGGCTGTTGATAGGCAACAGCCAGAAGACAGCCAGCTGATGCTCAAGGGCTGTTGCATTGGCAACAGCCAGCTGACAGGGGTATGCGCTGGGGCGCCAGTGGACCGTTGAGTGTGGCAGTTAGTGTGTGTGAGAGATGGACAGAAGAGAGGAGGCAGTGGTGCTTAGTGGAAAAGTGAAGAGATAGTAGTGGAGAGGACAGACGGAGATAAAGTGTGAGGCGATAACAGAGCAGCTGAAGAAATGTTGTTTAAGGAGCTAGCAGAGGAAGAAGTGTGTAAGAGACAGTGTAGAAGCAGTGGTGACAGCGGAGGTATCGAGAGAGAGAGACGGAGGATCGGGAGAGAGTGTGGCAGACGGCAGTAAATGGGAGGAAGTGGATCAGATGAGAAGGATAGTTGGTGGGAGGAGTTGAAGCAGACAGACTGAGAAAAAGTGTGGTGTTGTGGGACGGAGAGAGCAGTGGAAATATCGGGGAAGCCGGAGAAGGTGCTAAAAGGGCGGAGAGAGTGCAAAAGAGAGCGGTGACATCGGAGAAGGTGCTAAGGGGCGGAGAGGGCGCTAAAGAGAGTGGTGCATTGGAGAAGGGACTGTCTGAGGTGCTATTTCTAAAGAAGAGACTTTAGTGTAATTTGTGCTATCACCAAGGTGACAGAGTGAGAGAAAGTCAGAAGCTTTAGCACAGACTGCTTATTAGACAGGCTCTGTTATAAAATCTATATAAGTTAAGATAAGTTTTGCTTAAGTGTATTTCATTAATTCATCAATTATTTGCATAGTTCATTATTTGGAATTCAAAGTGTTGAAAATTTGTATCAAAATTGCCAATTCTGATTTTGTATATTTTATATGTGCTCAATCTTGCGATTCAGGTAGTCATTACCGTGATTGAGTAATTGAGTTTTAAAGCTAGAAATTGCTAATTTAAGTATATCTGTATTTGTTTAAGTAGGAGAATCCACTTATAACTTAAATGGATGAAATTTTATCCTTTGATAATTTATGAAAACTGTCATTTCTGATTTTGTCTGTTTATATATGTTCTATTTTGTGAAACAGCCAAGTTTTCTGCTCATCTGTAATTGAATCTAATAAGTAAAGATTAAATATCTATTAAAACTAAATGTATTTTTCTAAACGCTGTGCATTGTTTACACCTCTCTGCGATCCACATCTATTATAAAACCTGTAACTCATTTCCACTCGGGTATCACAGATGAGCCGCTGATCTGCTCATGTGACTTAAGGCAGCCCTATAGCAGAGTAAGTCCCACAAATATCCGCAAGAAAGGGGAGAGTGACAGAGGGCGTTCACTCCACCCTCTCATGTGGACAGACAGAACCCCACGTGTGTGGAAAGCGGGCGGGGTTCTGGATCCGTTCCTTAGCTGGTAACATAAAAGTACAGAAATGAAAGTGGGCGAATTTCTGCTTTTATTTGGTAATTGCACATATGAATATCAGGTTTGAAAAATGAAGCCCACATTTTCACCAGTTTCTATTATACTTGGCTACAGTATGTAGATCAAAAGACCTTAACTAGGGAAATCTACCCATCATGTCCTGTCATTTATAAGCCATGCCTATAATGTGTTGTAGCCAATGTCTGCTATGGGTGTAGGGCTCCGGTCCGAATGGCCGATTTTTGAATCGGCCACTCCTCCCCAGCCAGTTGCAAACTGGCTGGGATTTCGATTGCATATGCCTCGAGGAGGCATTGCAATCGA
Organism: Limnodynastes dumerilii; assembly: GCA_011038615.1. Taxonomy (NCBI): domain Eukaryota; kingdom Metazoa; phylum Chordata; class Amphibia; order Anura; family Limnodynastidae; genus Limnodynastes; species Limnodynastes dumerilii. The sequence continues at coordinate 381,419 of WWET01000389.1, forward strand.
TGTACGAAGCACCGAGCTTTCGGTGCTCCGCAAAGTGTAAAAAAAAGTCCCACCACTACTTCCCCTATTTCTTACCCTAACCCTCCCCTCTTACTACCCTAACCCTCCTTCCTGGCAGCCTGACCCTAACCCTCCCTTACTTGCAGCCTGACCCTAACCCACCATCTCCTGCAGCCTGACCCTAACCCTCCCCTGCAGCCTGACCCTAACCCTCCCTCCCATACAGCCTGACCCTAACCCTGCAGAAAGAGTTGACTCACCTGTCCCCTCGGGCCGGAGAGCGGCGGCGGAGTGATCTCTTTCCAAAACTGAAAGTGCCGTTCGGCATACTCACTCATTCATAAATAAAAATTTCAAAAAGTGTAAGTATCGGAAAAAGGGACATTCGAAAAGTAACTTTCGAATATCCATTTTTCTGAAGCCAGACTTTGTAGCCGGAGATTGCAACCGGTCTGCTATACGTTATAGACCCACCATCTGATTGATAATGCAAACTGTGTTTCTGGAGAGCAGACAGTGGGCTTGGGGGAAGCAGTAGTCATGCCTGTAATATCACAATGTTTGCAACCGCACCTTGCACCTCCTTCATGGGCCCTTTTTTTTTTATTATGTTGCAATAAATGTCCATGGCATTGATCCTTTACATTTCTGGCTTCATTTAAAGAACAATATGAAGAATCATAAAAAATATCAATTTGCCACTTACTCTTTATATGTATTTGTCTCTGGATCTTCTGTCATGACATCATGAAGACTTTCCACACAAATGTTAATGATTCCACAGAATTTATCTTGGATAACACTATAAAACAATGTAAAGATTTATCGTTAGACAATATTGGAATGCTCAGCACAGTCATTATTAACAGTGTATTATTAACATGGTAGAGAGACAGCCCAGTAAGTAGACTAGATAGGAATAAGTGTGTGGCATAATGCGTGTCATTGTATTTCTGCAGATTGTAGGCCTTGCACAGAGAGGAAGTTTAGAAGTTAGAGAGATTATACAGCACAGAAGAATCATAGAACAGGTGCATTTAGGGTAAATTGTACAAACATCATTAAGACAAATTTATGATGTGGCATCTCTTACGCTGTGCCCATTGAATCTAATGTAGTTGATGTGTACAATAGAAACAACATGGAGGATATTATTATCTAACAAAGCAGAAATAATGGTCTCTAGTCAGATTTCCATGTGAAGCAATCCCAAAACAAAAGATTCAGACGGGTCTACTGGCGCTGGACCTCTTTACTCAGACACCTGTGCTCACATTTTCTGAATAGTTAGACTCACATGGCCTGGCTCTCTCAAGATTTTCTTTTTTAATGCTTGACCAAGGATGCATATACAACACACAATCCATGATACACTTGTGACCTGCATCTGCTGCTTAGATGATTTACACCTTACACAATTTTTCAAGCTTTACCAGACCACCCTCAAAGGCAGTGCTGCATGATATCAGAGTTGAATAAAGCAGTAATGGGAGCACAGACACTCGTAAAATGTCACCTGATTTTTTTTTAAGCAGGTTTAAAATTCATGTGACCAAACCAGGATTGGATGTAACAATCAAAAGGGTGAGCGTACACACCTATACAATGTCTGACCAGCCGGATGATCGGAGGTCGGTTTGGATGGGAATAGGATAAGTGTGTACCCATCTGCAGAGGCATAAGGGAACACATCATACAGAAGATATCACACATTGGGGGTGTTGGTGATGACTGGCATTTCTATGCATCTACTTGTGTAACACAAGAGTCAATGCAAGACAAAAACAGAACACATAATCAGTTACTGAAGACATTATATTATATGTTTACCATTTTTTAACTGAGAATGCTCACTTTACTGGTTCTAAAAAAATATATATATATTTTTTTTTTATGAAGGTCCAATGGGTCAATGGACAATGCCCTTATAGAATGATCATTACTTTCTCCTTGTAACCTCTATACCATTAGGTTTCAAATACAGCATACATCGCAGAATATATACAACCTTGTGACAGTGTTACACTAGTAGAATGGAATATTATTGCTCCATTATTGTGATATTCTAGGAGACAGTACTATGTAGTGTGAAGAGCCCTTGTGTCACAAAGTAAAACAGAACACAAAGAATGGGAGGCATTGAAGAGAAAGGGCATAGTTCATAAATCAGTAATCATTACAGCAAGCAGAGAAGGTTTTTTTTTAAGACATATATATCGCAAAGACAACTTGTAGATCCATTGTTTTTATGAAACACAAACAACACATTGTACAACATCAGAATATACACTCTAACAATCACCAGCTCCCCATAACAATAGGAGTTATATATTTTATATTCTATCAGGTTCATAAATAATTAGAGAATCTCTAACTATGGATCAGTCACATTAGTACATATAGAGCCCTGCAGTTCTGCTTTCCAATAACACAAAATGAGGCTAAATTTAATAAAAGGCAAAAAGGTTACATCTTATAGTTCTCAAAACTAATAAAATAGGCATTTCATTTTCTTCTACTCTCAGAGTCACGTTGATGTAAATGGTCTGCTATAATCCTAATGAAGTGCTTTCTCCATCACAGTATGTGGTCAAATTTACTTAAATCAAGTAAAACGGTTTCGATAGCTCCAAGACACGCAATACTTATTTTATCCCCTGTTTATAACAACGTGTATGAAATTATAGAAAGAAGATGTTATTTCTAGTGTATGTGTATGTAAAGCAACAAAAAAGTATTAGTACAGATTAATGGAAATGTAAAACTATTACAAGATTAAAATTACCCAGCTTCAAATAGAAATAAGACACAAGGTACACACAGTTCAGTATTCCAATGCACACTGCTTTGTGTACCTTTAGATCATATCTGTTGCTATTCTAATTCCCAAGACATTCCCAGATGTATGGGGAAATATTTTTCATACACCATCTTTGTATAGGTTGATTTTATTTAGCACAAAATTTTTATCACTATAGCTTAGATTTTGTACATTCACAAATATAATAATTACAATATGTCTGCATGACTGTTAAAAGGATAACCATATATTATAAGCATCACAATTCTAGCAGGTCCTGAATGCCATATCTCGGATATCGGGAGGTATGGGATTATTCTAAGGTGTTTAAACTACAGTATACTATTGAATTCTATGTGCTTGGAGCCCACTGTTCATGTAAAGTACAACCCAGCAACACATTCCTAATGCTTTGTGTAAGCATTGTTCAACATTAAATGTTGACAATGGGCATGATCCAGAACAACACTTCGGAGCGAATTTACGTGGCGGAGACGTAAGATCGCCCTTTGGTAAGTACTGCGCATGCGCACCATAGAAAATACGCTCCGTAACGTAGCATAATTGTGAACGTATGGGCCATTCACGTATGTGTCACGTAAATACTTACGTGTGGGCGTGCCAATTTTACGTGTGTCCAAAATACGTCTGAAATACGTGAAGTAGGCAGGGGGTGGTATTTAAAGTGTACAGTATGGGCGTGCTTAGCTGCGTAAATTCGTCTAGCCCATACGTACGTGTGCGTATGACTGCGGTTACGTTGGAAAAAGTTAAGGTAGGGTTTCTTGACAAAATACGTACGTTCAATGGGTGTGCCGAGGGGAGTGTAGCGAATTTACGTGCACGAAAATACGCTACGCAAATAAACGTGCGGCAGACGTAGTTCTGGATCTACCCCAATGTCCTTACCCCATAAATATATCTCATTATCACAAATTATATAGGAAGGGCACTGTAAAATTAGTGTTTGCTTCCTTCAAGCAGATGGTATCTGGAACAGGTGTCCCCATAGCCAAGCACACCAAGTAAGTGGTATCTTTAATAAAACACAGCTCATAAACCTCCATTAAAGCCGTTTACCTATGGGGTGCTTAAAAAAATAAATATCAACCTATATTATTCTGGCCACATACAGTAAAATCATCATTCACAATCATTAATCAGATTGTATACCATTCATCTATTGGTGAAAGCCAAAACAATAATAAATCTGACAATTTTCTAGAAATTAGTGCAATCACCGAATCATGAGGCAAAAAAGTGAAACAGCCTCCTCAGGTTTTAGGGATTTATGCTCCTAGTGAATATAGAACGTATATTCACGCATTTTGGCACAGCACCTAAAATGGCTGCCACTACTCTGTATTTAGGCTAAAGGTAAACATCTAGGAAATGCAGCAGCCTCGTGAATCATGCTGTATAATGGCAGGTGTTACAGAGTTATGTCTTGCTGAATGAGCACAGCTTCAACCGACAGCTGAGGCATTTTTATATTTGTCTCTGCCTGAGGAGTCTGGTCAACCTTTCAAGCAGTATAAAGCACATCTGAGGTTTTTCCAGTTTCACTTTTAAGATAAATGTCACTCTTATGGCAGCTGTCACTTTTACGCATCTCAACTTCTATTAAATTTTCATGTGAAAGAGATTTTCCTGAAAAGCCTATGTCAATCAGCTTAAGCCAAGGAGTAAAACAAAAGCTAAGTATCTTATATAATAATAATGCATAGAGCTGGTTATACATTCAGACACCCCTGCACCGATTAGGATGAAACCAGTATTGGATCCTGTTGGTGTCCCAGTTTACAACATATTAATTGCTGCCATATGATTATTATATTTGCTGCTCTCCAGTTATTATCTGTTTTGCTTATTCGATATATTGCATAATAATTATCTCCAGTGGACCTTCATTTGCAACATATTGCTAATTTTACTTGAGACTCAATATATCTATTTACTCAATTGCATCTATTTATCTTATTGATTTATTTCAGGTTCTAGATGGAATGATAGTTCATTACAAGTAACATCATATATGTGCTTTTATATTATTTTTATTGTTTACTGTGCTTTGGATAATATTAAAAATGTTTCTATTCAGGTTTGCCGTTTATGTAATTCATCAAAACCAATTTAGTGTTTTTTATATATAAACATAGTGCTGGTCATATCTATATGTTGCCTGTTGGATCCTGGCCAGGTTTTTGGGGTCCTGGGCTGGACCTCGCTGGATTACATCACATCACCCGATCTAGGAGGGACTTTCCTAATTGATGGGTCACAAAAGTGGTGGGGCGTATGTAAAAGAGTGTGTGGCTTGCAGAAATAAGGTCAGTTGTGGATGGAGTTTGGCTGGAACATGGACAGAGCTTATACAGGGTCTATTTACAAAGATCATTTTAGTGCGATATGGCCAGTTTTCACTTCAAAGCTGGCCCTATCGTATTAAAATGAAATGTGACATGTTTACAAAAAGCCGGTTACACTCCGCTCCCGGCGTCAGACTAACGCCAGGGTCAGGCTGGCGTTAGTGGTAAGTATTCTGACGATGTCCCCATATACCCCTCTCCCCCCCCCACAATAGCTGTTATTAGGGGGAGGAAAAAGGGGGCATGTATGGGGAGGCCACCGTAATACATAGCAATATTGTCTGAGTAAAAAAAAAAAAAAGTTTTAGAAGTTAAAAAAAAACAAAAAAAAACAGAAAATATAAATAAATATTTAAACTCACCTGTCTGGGCGACTCGTTGGGCTGCAGCTGTCCGGTCCCGGCATGAATACACTGCGCATGTGCATGTAAGGACTTGGGAAAATGTCAAAGTCCCATTGCATGAATGAGAAGTACATCGCGGACCCGGAGGATCATCGCAGGACCTCCCAGGAGGGGTGAGTATTTGGAAATAATGTAAACGAAGCTGCCAGGCACATTGGGCCTGATCCAGACCTATGACCGCAAGTGAGCGTACGCCCATCGTAAGCGAAAATTCGTGAAAAAAAACGCACTACGCATGTGCAGTATGACAACTTCCGGTCGACCGAAGGACATGAGCGTACAGCGAGCGAATTTTCAGCGTATTTTTCGCTCAAGGGGCGTGCGTTTTTTACGACGATAGTCTGGACGCTCGAGTTACTACACAGAGGCGGGGATAGCCATTTAAATTGTACAGTATGGGCGTGCTAAGCCCAGTACGACCAGCGTATGGGTACGAAAATTCGCACGTACGCTGGAAAATCTTAGGGTAGGGTTCAGCCGCCGTAAGCAGGTACAATCAATGGGAGTGTTATGGGCGTGAAAGTTTTTACGCCCGGGCGAACGTACGCTATGCTCGCGGGCGATTATGGTCGTAGGTCTGAATCAGGCCCATTGTGTGATAAGCGAGCCTGATGCAGCTTCGTCCACAGGGAACGAGGCAGGTAAGTAAACAGAGCCCATAGAATGCTGTATTTGATTAAAACTTCACGAGTGGTAACACTGGATCCCATTAGACATACTCTGGGTTTGACTTATTCTGAATGACGTTAAATGACATTACTAACAATGTAAAGGTGATTATAAAACTAAGCAGAAATAAAAGCCGGGGGATTAGGATGACTGGCGACACTCCAAAAACAAACCCACTGGTGGGCCACCTCATGGATGTGTTGAAAAAGATGATAATCTGCTAATAAATAGCTAATAAACTGCTAATTATTTTTAATTTAATAATGTTGACAGTTACATCCAACTCAATGATAACATAATAACTAGAAGATTTAAACCCAGGCAACGCCGGGCACTTCGGCTAGTTCAGAATATATTTTTTCTGAATTAAACTGGGATACGAAACGAAAGGAGGCAACTATTGCACATACGGGTTAATAACAGGGCAGTCATAAAAGTTTCTGTCCAGTGTTTTTCAATCTAGTTTATGAAAGAACCACATATACTGTAAGACAAAATGAAAAGGAAAAAGTATATAAATATAACAATTTCAAAAAGAAATCAGAAATACAAAAAAACCAAAAACAATTCAGGTTACTAACAAGCAACGATCCTACCCGAGGAATGAGAGTGATACAGTATGACAGAGCCCATATCCAGGAGTGACAAAGCAAGTGCCTGGGCTGGTTCTGATGAATGAATGGGGATAAATTGTATATTAGGAACTTTATATTAAAATAGAAATTATAGGAGTATTTGATAACAGGACAATTCATGAAAGTGGCATTAAAACAGCCACTAAATGCAACAGACAGATTCACAAGTACTAATATAGAGGTCATGATATATCTAAAGGAAAGAAAGAGAACATGGTCCGTGTTCTCAGATCCGGTTTTTTTAAAGTACATAATTATACGCACGCACGTAACAAGGCAACACCCACCAACACCCATGACACTCCCCTCTCCCGGCTGTGACTTACCTCTACCTTTAGGTGTGTACTTACATGCGTATATGTATGCCATACGTGCGATTCTATGTAACCGCGCCCTCAGACTCATTTAAATGCTTCCCCCACCCTCTTTAACATAACTTTTCAGGTACGTATTTCAACTCCGCCCCTCTATGTCCCCGAGTGTATAAAGTTACAACGCATGCGCAGTTATAACGTACCTAAAAATACGCACGCAACTCCACGTGAAAATGGACCTGTGAATACGGCCTCATGTTACTAATCTTCATGAAGCATATATGATTTTTATTTTGTTATAATAATGGGTCCAGATCCAAATCCACACAAAGCCGGTTGTTACTGATTGATAGAATTGGAAAAATACCTGCTTTTTGCATTCTGGGGTACAATCATGGCTCTCGTATCAGTACTTCATGCAATCCAGATTTGCATATTTCCCAAAGTGTCTCTGATAACAGGACATGTCTGATCACAAGGAGGTAGGGTCATCGACATTGTACATTATGGGGTGTGTCTTACAGTGTATGCGCTACCTAGGCTACTGATCAGGGACCATTTTAAGTAGGCCCTCCCACTGGAACTCCATGAGGGGAGTGGTCTCTAATGCAGAAATCTGAATTTGGTCAAAAATTACTAATTAGATCAGTTACCAGTAAAATGTTAACACTCCATCTGTAAGCAATACATTTACTTATAAGACTACAAAACTATTATTGTTACCTCAGATACTATTTTCACATCAACATCTTTAAAACACAACATTAGCAGGGGTGATGTATAGAGTGACTGACGTGACAACTAATATGTATATAAAGGAACATATGCTATTTCTGCAGATCCTTTCATGAAGTCCTGAAATTAAAACTAGCCTTGGGATTTACAGTCTGCGGCCCATATTCAGAGTACCGGACGTATATCATATACGTCCGATGTTTAGCGATTTTTTTTACTGTACATGCGTAGTCATTTTTTAACGTGATCTATGTATCTTTTTCTTTTAGACTGCATTTACGTAATCTACATAAGAAAAAGATACGTAGATTACGTTAAAAAATGACAACGCATGCGCAGTAGTAAAAATCACTAAACACCGGACGTATATATTATATGTGTAGTACTCTGAATACTGGCCAGCATGTGTATGGTATGTTTCAAAGTGTGTATTAAACAAGCAGTGGTGTAACTAGGGTTCATAGAGCGAAGGGCAAATGAAAAAAAAAATGCCACTACCCCTTATTATACTGTTTTAAATAATAATAAAAATCTTATTAAGGCGTCTATTTGGATCTGGATGTCTGCTGGCACCCAAGGCACGTGCTCTATAAAACTCACCCTAGTTACCCCTCTGTAAACAAGTATCACCTATTTGTTCCATATGCAAGTTTTCACAGCACTAACTATAATGAGAGTGTAAAATAGTAATAAGAACAGGTGGCAAATCTATGCCACAGCGCAGGCCTCCTCTTCCGAATAAAACTGCAGATTCCAGAATTCTGTGTAAAGCTGTTTCGAGGACTTGCTCTGTTGAGCTAATTTAATTTGAAATAAACCTCTAAAGAATATAAGTAGCATTACAGGAAGACTAGGATTATTTACAAGGAGGAACTTTTAATTTGCTCTTTCACAGTTTATAAGTAAACAGGTCATGCATCCATTTAAATACTCTAAATCCCACCAAATGTAAATACATTTCCTTAATAATGGCTTTAGAATCTTCAACATTGCATTATTATACTTGAGTAGAAAAAAAATGTAAATATACAAGCTATATTGATATACACCTTAAATTGACAAAGCATATACACACACATATATACACACACACACACACACACACACACACACACACACACACACGGAATGTGTTCTCCGGAACAAAAATGATATTTCTGAAATACAGACATCTGAAAGCTCATTTTCGGCTGTATGTATTTAGAATATATACCTAATAAGACGTTTTTCCTAATGAATGGGTAAGTATGCTGAATTCATTTTTCGGCATACTTACCAATTCATTGGCTTTCCGAAGCCTGGCACAGCACCCAGCACCCCGGTGCACCCGACAGAACACATGCCGCAGACATAGAAACATAGAAAGTGATGGCAGATAAGAGCCACATGGCCCATCTAGTCTGCCCATTTGTTTATTTAAACCTATACTGACCCTAGATCCTATTTACCCTCAATTTGGTTTACAATTTAGGATACCCTTATATTTATCCCAAGCATGTTTAAATTGTTCTACTGTATTGGCCTCAACCACCTCAGATGGGAGAATATTCCATTTATCTATC
>WWET01000389.1:391214-416067 GCA_011038615.1 Limnodynastes dumerilii
TTCTATTACACCTTTTCTTTTGAAAAATGCCCCCTCCTCTAGCTGGTCACAACCCTTGATGTATTTGAAAGCTGCTATCATGTCCCCCCTCTCCCTTCTCTGCTCCAAGCTATATATGTTTAGTTCCTCTAGCCTTTCTTGGTATGATTTGTTACAACGGCCATGGACCATTTTAGTTGCTCTTCTTTGCACGGTCTCTAATGTATTTATGTCTTTCTGGAGATATGGCCTCCAGAACTGAACGCAGTATTCTAGGTGAGGGCGTACCAATGATTTATAAAGGGGCATCACTACTTCTCTCTTTCTGCTACTAATTCCTCTCCCTATGCAGCCAAGCATCTGACTTGCCTTTCTCATTGCTTTGTTACATTGATTGGCTACCTTTAAGTCACTGGAAATAATGACTCCTAGATCCCTTTCCTCCTCTGTAGATTCTAATGTAATGCCATTAAGGAAATATTGAGCCTTTGGACAGGAAGTCCGCACAGGACAGAAAGTTGATTTTCAAGAGTCTTAAGGTCAAGCTGCAGGTATGGGTGTTTTAAGGTCAGGTTGCTTGGAAGGGAGGGATAGAGTTAGGGTAATACAAGGGGAGGGTTAGGGTGAGGATTAGGCTAAGGGTTGGGGTTGGATAAATACTCCCCTCTAGCTGCTGTGGTTTCGCTCTGGGGTTATTCGATTGGTTTTCCTTGGTGGGGCAGGAGCAATCGATTACAGATCCAATTCAAAATTGGCTGGTAGAAAGCTCTGACCACTGACCAACACCCATACACACACATTTGCTACAGAGGAAATGCAGGGATTCATTCACAGTTCTGAGTGAGTGTAACAGCAAAAAACAGGAACACAACCATGTTGAACTGCAGGCAAAAGCAAATACAAAATGTGCAAACAGAATGAGGGTAGAGATTCCCGTCAGTATTTTTCCTGCATGCAAAATAATATCATTTATTTGCACCTCTCACATTTTCAAATGGTTTGTCCATTTGCACCTTTTTGTGGATTTACTTCTAATTCAGCCCCTCAGTCTGTGGTAGTCACATCCCAGACTCCACAGAATGCTGCTGAAGCTAGGTAAGTGAGTGAGCACCTTGGGCTGGATACAGACTTAAGAAGTTTATTTTTTAACATTACACAGTAACAACTAATCTGTACACATACAATATATGATGGAACCATAAAGGGAAGCATCAAATTTATAAAGTGCTCCTGGGTGGAGAGAGTCCATTCAAGGTACAAATTGTGCACCTTTACAACGGACGAGGCAATGTTGACAGAAAACCAAGCATGCAAAACGACAGATCGTCACTACTATGTACTGTCACAATTCACAACCCAATGGGAGGATTCCCTCTGGACACAAATTCTGTGCTTTGACTGATATGATGAAATAAATAATCCTCTATTAACGAGTGTGCCAGCATGAAGTGAGACTATTTTGTAAAATGGTTTTAAATGCCTTGTTCCAGTCAAATAAAGAGTATGAAAATTCTACAGCAAAACAAGCTGTTATTTTTACATTTGTGTCTTCAGTTGTACAGCACATATTCCTACAAAGCAGAGTGCTCAAACAATATAACCTGTGTCTGAGCATCAGGAGGAGACTGTTTCAGTGGCCTTATTAAGTCAATGTCAGGGCTCGACATAGAGTTCTGGGGTGTGATTGGTATATGGTCCGTCACATGGTACCTGTCAGACTGATAGCAGCTGTAATATTCCAACATATTGTCCCCTTGATGTTCTGGAGCCCGGAGACGCCTCTTCAGCTGAATTACTTTAAATATAAGAAAAACTATGGTGACACAAGACAGTATGAAGAATGAGAGTAAAATGAAAAAGGATTGGTTGAGATTTTTGGCTTTTTGCTGACAAATCACAATAGGATTGAGGGAAACTGTGACAACATCTGGAGGAAGCTGACCCTCACCACTGCTGGTTAAGTTCACTGGAGGAGGCTGTAGTAATATTTCCTTTTCAGTAGTGCTATATAATAGATTGCTTTGTGTACTGCTGCTGGATTCCACAAGCGTGGATTGCTTTGATAAGGGCATATTAGTGCTTTCAGAGCCTGCCATTATTTTGTAGGTGACACCTTTCCAGTGGCTGTCCAACACTTCAGTTGTTGCTGAATACTCCTGAGTGGTCCTTTTGGGTAATGGGTTTGTGGTGGTCACTGTACAGTTTTGAAATTCTGCAAACTTCACATTACTCAGAGGCCGATTCCGTAGCTGTGGTGGAGTCTCACAATGAATACTGGATCTGTAGGAAGAAGTCAATAAGAAGCTTCTGAGCACTAACAAACCACATCCACAGTGCCAGGGATTGTAGCTTGCCTGAAAATGGGTTAAAGAAACAAGGGGTTGGAGCACGCGAGGCTTTAGAGAAGTCAATTTATTAAATGCCAGATTGAGAACTTTTAAGGAAGCTCCCATATTTTCAAATGTATCGTCAGATATTGCACTTATGCTGTTTCTGTCCAACTGCAGGTACAGCAGGTGATTAAGGTAGGTAAACGTCCTCGAGTCCAGGGAATGAAGGTCATTCCGACTTAAAATTAACTGCTTAAGATTATGCAGACCACTAAAGGACTTGGTGTCGATTGCTTGGATATTTGCATTCTCCAAAACCAAATACTGCAAAGAGTTGAGTCCTCTGAAGGCAAAATTGTGTATTGATCCTATCTGGTTATTCGACAGTGAAAGTCTTTTGAGACCTTTTAGTAATCCCAGAGCATTGGATGGGACTTGCATTAAATGGTTACCCTGAAGGTATAGATTTTCTAGATTTCCTAGGTGACGTAGTGCGGTGTCAGATATCCATGAGATATTGTTGTTAGCTAAATTTAGAGTATGAAGGCTAACCATCCCAAAAAACACATCGCTGCCGAGGTTACAGAGTCTATTTTTTTGAAGTGTCAAATACCGGACAGATTTTAAATATCTAAACAACCCCTTATCAAGGTAGGAGATGTGATTTTGTTGCAGATGCAAATACTGAAGATCGAAGAGTGCATCAAATATCCCAGCATCCAAATTCTCAATGTAATTATCATTTAAGTACAAGTAGTACAGTTTTTGCAGTGAAGAAAATGCTTTAGGATGTATGTAAAAAATTCTGGAATTGTCCAAATAGAGTACAGCTAGCTCCTTAAGCTCTGTAAATTCATTAGCACTTACATTGGTAAGGTTATTGCTGCTCAAATACACCAGAGTGGTTGTTTTAGGAAAGTTCCTTGGTACAGCGGTCAAACCCAAGTCACGGCAATTCACCTGTTTTTCCGAGCATGCATGGCAAATGGCAGGACAGCAAAGGACATGGTCCTGCAGAAGTGACAGATAGACAAGTCCGCACAGAAACACTTGCAGTGGGGCGAGAACAATTTCAGATCTGTACACATCCCTTTGTTTGCTGCTCATAATTGTTCTTGCTAGCAAAAAGCAAAACAAATAGTCACAAATTAAGTATGCACTTTGTCGAATGAGTTATTAAAATAAAATGAACTTCATGCTCTGTTGCCTAGGGAAATGAATACTCTGTCACAGTGTGGTAGGGGAACTCCTTTTACCTGACTTTGTATAAATCTGCAGCATATTGCTGACAACTGAGCATCTTTTCATGGAACGTATTGCTGAAAAACAGGTGCATCTAAACAAACAACCCACTAAGCAAGCTAGTCACACGCAGGGTACATAATAAAAGAAAGATAAGCTGAATACTGATCAGGGTTTCTGTCCACTTTCATATTAGTGGTAATAAATAATGCTATCTGTTATACTTATTGATTGTTTTTAGAGCAGGTAAATGCCAAGGACAAACTTTTGAAAGGCATAAATACCTATAAATAAAAAATCTAATCCTCCACTTAGTATTGCTGGACACTTAAAAAAAAATGTACTTTGCACATGCAAAAATTTTGCTATCACACCCAGTTAGTTCAAAGCTGGATGCATCGGAGCATTTTCAATGGTGATACATTTCCAAATCTACAGACTGTGACATTTCAGACTCACGTATGAATACCAGTCAGTAACACACCCATATATTTCCTCTCCTAATGAAAAAAAAAAAAACCCCAAACATGTTTCATTAAGATATATTTCTCTTACCCCAAGACAGATGGTCATTTTAGAAATGGTCTTGCAGCATAATTTTTCTTTTGGAAGTATGTATGAAACATAGATCTAAGTGGATGGAAGCTGAATCTGTAAATTGTAAGATTTTTATTCTGTGCAGGAAATGATTTACTCCCCATTGGTTCACTGAGTCGGACAGGATACACATGGTAACCATGGATACAGGAAATGGTAGGCAGGAAGTCATTCCATCCGACCCATTGTTTCTCTAAAACAAATCAGTGGAATTCTTCACTTTATACATAATAAATATCACACTATAATTTCTGGCATAAAAAGGCCTAGTTGACAAATATTGGAGTTTAATCAGGATTTACTGACACAGCTGATTGGTTCAAGTGGTAAATGTAACTTCACCCTCCACCTCCCTAATAAATGTTGAATTGTGTTAAACATAATTATGATACGAGTGCACTTGATTACAGCTACAAACTACTATATATGACAACTATGGAAAAGCATTTTGTATGAATTCAAAATTTACCGTGTATTTAAGACATTTGGAACACGTTAAATACATGCTTAGAAGATCCACATAAGAAACTGTGAAAGTTATCCTATAAGAAAAGATTATACTTCTTAGGGACAACAATTATGTGTTATTAACTTGCTTTATGAACCTAAAATTGCATTCCTTCAAAATAATTTATCAGCAAATGAATGGATATAGATAAGTGTCAAAATGAAAGCAGTACCTATTGTGTTACATAGTAAACTGCAATTCAATTCAATTAAATGACTTCATTATTAATTCTAATTATTCATTATATTAATTGCATTATAAATAATCATTATTTACTAGATGTGAAGCATTTCTATGGCTTTTACGTTTAAGCTTATTTCAATGTTCTCTTTTTCACAGTTTGAAGAAGACAGTTTTCCTGTGATTCGCTTCAAGATATTGTTAGATGAAACATATTTTGACGAGTGCTGTAAGTATTTATTGACCATATCCCGCAGGGAATCAATCAGTAGATTACAGTGTAAGATTCACGCTGAGTAAATTAATTTCGTGATGTGAACATTATACCAAGATTTAGGAATGCATTCTTGCTAAACTCAGCAATGAGCCGACAGTCGTCTGTAACAAAAGCTCATCGAATATATTCCCTGGTACAACAAATACTGTAGATGAAGCACATAAAAAAAAGAGAAATACATTTTAGAGGCAGTTGCGCAATTTATGGATGTGTCAGAAAATATGGTTCATAGGAAGACAAATAAAATTGAGACGGCTGAGCCTACAAACAGTAAACTATATCCAACAAAAGACTATCTAGCACACATACAAACACCAAGATAATCTAGTTTAGATTTTATCTCCTCCTTATTGGTACAAAGTTTATTAACAGGATCATCATCCAATTACATGACACTTGCATTATATTTTATGTGATAGCTGCATAGGACATAACAGAAGCAATAATGGTGTTGTTAAAAGTAGAAATTATATATAATTATATATAACTATATAAAAAAATTATGCAAATTAGAAATAGAAAGACAAACTGTCAGTCCTCACCAGCAACACTTCTAGAATCTTACTAGGCAGGGTTGAAAGCACTGACACTAAGAGCAGTGGCAAACGCAGGATTTTGAAAGGGGGTTTCCAATGCGTGTAATACATGTGAGGTATATTATCATAGCTGCAAACGTTTTGGAGCCCGAAAACGTGGCAAATAAGCTCCGCCGCGTCCTGCCCAAGCTTTTACCCTGACCCGCCCACAATGTCATACTGCACAAGGCAAAAATTACTCCTAGCGTGTGTGTGTGAGTTAGGGAATTAGACTGTAATGCGGCAGAGGTTGATGTGTGTAAAATTGTGAAGAGCTATTTAATATGATGCTCTGTTAAAAAATGTAAAATGACAATACTGATAACACGGCCGTGCTATCTGACTGCCAAGACTTAAGACGTCCGTTAACGTTCTCTGTGAAAGCAGGACGTTTATAATGTAGATTTGAAAATAATAAAAATTCTACATTAAGGAATTGCTTTGGTTATTGGCTGTAACAAGTCCTGTTCTGATATTTTTTTTATAGGTGATTTATAAGTTACTTCTTTCACACAGTAAAATAGTAGTTTTATATTGAAGGAACAGATCTAATAGTAATAGCAGTATACAATGCATTAGTAGAGCACATTACACAATGTACAGATGTAATAGCAGTATACAATGTATTAGTAGAGCACATTACACAATGTACAGATGTAATAGTAATAGCAGTACACAATGCATTAGTAGAGCACATTACACAATGTACAGAGCCTGTGTCAGTGCATAAGCACTCTTGTATTTGTAGTGACCCATTCACCATTCCCACCTGCTTTCTTAATGCAGCACAGGCCAGGACCATCTTCCTCCTTGTCACTCCAGATCACATTGCCGCTAAGCCACGCCCCTTTTTGAATTTTCCGATTTCTTTAGCTCATTTTTCAATATTTTTTCATTTTTCAATTTGGGGGGGTTTCTGGGCAACCAGAACCCCCCCCCTGGGTGCGCCACTGAAGAGACTCCTTTGTGATATCACAATTGGCTAAACAGTGTCTGTTGTGTTTTCAAATCTCTGCCAATGTTTAACACAGACCTCCCCCCATCCCCCTAAATTCCCCCATTTCTGGCGGCTGCAGCCAATTCACTAAGCCTTTAGCTTAGTGTTCCCTTTAAATCTGTTGATTGGCTGCAATTACCACAGGGAGCAGCCTATCAGCAAGTCTAAAGGGGACAATAGGCATTTACACTCTAAAGCAGGGGTTCTCAAACCCGTCCTCAAGTGCCACTAGCGGTCCATGTTTTGTAGGTCTCCCTGCAAAACCTATGGAGCTTTTAAAATGCAACTGTTAGTTATGAGCTCACCTCCAGCAAGGAGATTTGAAAAGCATGCACCACTAGTGGTACTTGAGGACAGGGTTGAGAATCTCTGCTCTAAAGGCTTATACTGCTTTCAAATCACAGCTCCAGCAATAACCCGGTTTCTTCAACATAGTAACAGTACTGTTGGATAGCAACAATAACAAATCCCTCCTATAGGGTCTGTTAGGTGAGACTTGGGTAGTGAGACCGGAGTCAGCACCTTTTACATTACCACTTACACAGGAAAAACCCTTCTTTTTTTCCGTATCTAAGTCCCGGGTTATTAGACGAAGACAGGACCCCGGTACCTTTCAGATCACCAATAAAAACCTGGTTTTTAGTAGTGATCTGAAAGGGGTATTAGTTTCCGTTTTAGACTTGCAGATTGGCTGCAGCTGCTGCTGGGTTCAGAGGAAGAAAGCACCCCCAGTGGAAGCTGCAGCCAATCAGCAAAATCTTACACTGTAACGGCTTAGTGTCCCCTATAAATAATAACAAATAAAGGCTGGTAAAGGCCCTAATTAATTTAGTCTCACTTATATAGATTCTATATCCGCTGCTCCTTCAAGGATGACTAATTTCCTAACACAAGTACAAATAACATTATTACAAATGCTAACAATAAATGAATAAAATAATATTGTAATATTAATGCCTCATTAATTCATATACCTATTTTTATGAATATCCCTATAAATAGTCATCATGGGACATGCAAATTACCATGTAACATGCACACCCTCTATGCTGGAGCACACCCTGTGTGGGCTGTGTGCTATCCTAAGGTACCTATACTGTATATTTGCACAAGTGCCGGGCAGTACACTGTGTTTTATACAGTAAATCCACGTTATAAATAGTGCGTTCGCTTCTGTTGCAATTTTAATGTGACATAATAATTTTTGTAAAAAAAAATATATGAAAAAATGAGTTATTACTATATACATAAACTCCTATACACCTGCACAATGCTGCAGCAGCCATTTCATTACTTTTGCATTGTGTTTCTAATGCTAAAGTCTGAAATAGGCTGTAAAGTGTCAGCCCCGCAGTGTCTCTTTTCATCTGTGCATAGATCTGGACAGGGTGCACTTGCTTGAGCACACCCTTCCTGTACATTGACTACATACTTCCCCATTCCGTACTATGACACGCTTTTCAGGAGACAAAAGAGTTCAGCTTGAGCTATGTTCGCCTCTGAGTCAGGCGCAGTTGTGGACGCATCCTCGCTAAACATGAGCAGTGCACAATTCCGCTGTGAAGCGCTATGCGAGCTGATGTATGGCTCTCACCTCTGGATTGGCCCCTATAAGTTTAAAATACAATATACAGTCTGCAATAAAAACTCACATTGGTCACAACCCCTAACTGCAAACCACAGCAGCTGTTGGCCAATATGTTGTGTAAAAATGACAAATACTACGGATCCACTTTGGAAACACATCAGCCATTAAAAACCAAGGAAATATCCCTTTATCACTAATTCCTGAAATCATATTGGTCTGGTACAGGTGCATGTAGTAAGGCTGCAATTGCGGCATCAATATTAATCTTTCCAAGCCACCTGTATCTTGTTTGTAGCCGCCAGCTTCTATTAGATTAAAGCTAATATAATTCACACTGTGAATGTTAACTAGTTCCGAGTAGCCATCCAGCTTGATTTATGCAACACAGAAAACGTGCCCCAAGTTCACAAGAATAAATAAATGGATTGGCCTCAGAATGGTTCAGGAAATACAAAGATGAAATATATTCAGCTGTGTTTTTTAAATGGCAATGTAATACACAAAGCCTGTAATTATTGTAAATTGCCTGAAATTAGGCACAATAGAAAATAAACGACTCCCATTGACACAATTCTCTTTTGAACTTTTTGATCAACACTCTTTTCCAGTCTTGAATGACACAAATATATTAAGAAAAAAAGGGAATATTTTAATGCTGTGTTTGTTCGCATTTAATGCCTTAAGTAGAGAACTTCATATCCAGGGTGGTTATTACAGCACATTTATGTTGTTGAAAGCATTGACGGCATCGCTCTGTACTTAGTGTGGAGCAGAGTGCAGGGGAAATGCTTGTTTCCTGCATTTAAGAGAAGTGACAGATGAGCATTTCAATGGCTTCTACTTTAGACCTCATTTAATTATAGTGACTTTTTCATCATAAATAAACAAACAAAATATCTGTGCTGTAAACCAGATACATTGATTCAGAGATGTCAACTTTAATAAGAACATAGCTAATATGCCGGTTAAAAAACCGAAATACAAGAACCTATTAAAATATTTACTTTATGACAAAACTCTTGTACTTTTGTAATAACACTAAACCGGATTCACAGATACGTGTGAAATAAGTACGCACGCATTCGCAAATATATGCACGTACATTGCAAGGCAACACCCATGACACTCCCCTGGCACGGATTTTTGGTGACTTACGCCTCCATAGGGCAACCTTAACTCAACAGGCGTAGTTACGTACCTAAATTGCTTAGGTACGTGCGTACATTACTAACTGCGCCTTCAAAAGGCCATTTAAATGCCTCCTCCACCCACTTTCACGTAACTTTATATTGCACGGCAAAAAACCATGCCCCTCCGTACGCATGTCACGAAGTACGATTTTGAAATCCGTGCCTAATGGACGTCCGTGCCGAAATCCGAAGTAACTTGCGTAAAAAAAGTTACTACGCATACGCCGTTACTCCAATCCTAAAAATACGCATGGAAAAAGTAGCAAAATCATATCTGTGAATCCGGGCCATTGTGCCTTCAAACACCTGATCATCACACTCTCTTCTACACTTCAAGACCATGACCTCTGCTCTCCACTAAACTATCCGCTGCTGTTTCTGCCCTTTTTCCTATACACCTAATTAGACTTCTTGCTGTGGCAGCAATCGCCTCCCTATGTTTCTGCAGCCACTGTTACTACGCAGTGCTGACAAGATGCTATTCTTGTACATTTGTAAGGTGGAATTAGAAGACTTCCATTCTAGTGACCTTACGGCGATATCCACTGCAACAGATGCGCCAATAAAATGAGTCAAAATCAAGCCCCTGTTTTGTTGAGAAAAATAGCAATTCTCAGACCCACCCAATAACATCATTTAACAAAGAATATTTTATAAGCACTGACACACTGAACACAATTATCACCTAAAATCTCTGTACCTCCTCATATTACTGATGGGCAACAGGCAGCATTACAGCCTATCATTAGCTCCTGTCTGTGCTGATGCCAGGCTTGATATATTTTGTAACCGTGTTTATGATGCCTTCTGTATAATATTAAATCGGGGCATAAAAAATACAGGGCATCGAGCCACCATGGCAGTTCCAATTTTTACCAGCAGCGTTGGCACTTCTGGCAAGGACACGGGCCATCTATCACCAGGTATTTCCATCTTCTCTGGGCTAATGGCTGCATCACAGAACTCTGTAATCCCTGCCCCAGAAGTAAAGCACTTGATGGCACAAGCACCGTGCTTCCAGGGCACAGGTCTCAGAGACTCCTCTGTGATGAAGCTGAGCCGAAGAGTCAACTGAAGAGACAGAAACAGCCACACAAAAAGAAGAATACGAAGAAGTAAAAAAGAGAGACACTTGTAATTATTTCATTATAGTTAAAAGTCCATTGTATTGGAAACTCATAATATATACTAGCATAAAACATCGTTATTCTTTATTAAAATCATTAGTTTAAAATCTCGGAATCTGACAATCTTGGATAATAAAAATACATTATATGTTCTATCTTTTTAAAATGTGAAATATTTGATATTTTACTGAAACCATGCAGCGCCTTAAAGGCCTGATACACGCCAATCACAATGGATCCAGACCCGAATACAGACGTATGTACACACAATTTATGGCAATTCATGTCTAAGTCCAGAGAGCTGACACTCCACAAGCTGTACTGGAAGCAAGGGTTGCATTTAGGCTAAACGCAATACAAGAGGTATGAGACATTCTGCTGACGTGTTGGTTTTAAAAAGAAATGAGATAAATTCAGGACTGTGCTTTTAGTGCATTCACATTATTAATGAAACACTCACACAAAGCATAACCTCCATTTCCACTATAAATGACAGTGAAGTACCCTGCACTTGTGTTTGGATCATAGGGGAATGAAAACTTATGTGGTCACAGCTGCATTGAGCTTAGCTGCTCTATGTACCTGCACAACCTGCTGTACTTGCATAGTGGTTCTGAGCTGCGCCTTTGGGTTCCTTGTATGCTGCCCAGTATCTGCTTTCAGATAGCCAGCACACAGGATGTGTTGATTTTCTGTTCAGGTCTGTATCAGGCCCTTTGTGTCAGATTGGTCAACAATACCTATATTATTATTATTATTATTAATGAATTCTATTAAAAATTCTATAATTAGAATTTATATGGGAGTAATACATTCTTTAACGGCCATTGTCACAATATACTTGGGATTATTTTATATGCAAATACAAAGCTTGCTGCCTGGTACTGAAAATATAAGACAGTAGAAGCCATTGTAAAAATGAGAGTGAAATAAGCTGGCAATCCATAGAGGAAAACATGCAAGAGACAGTAGGTGAGAGACACATCAAGGGGCAAATCTACAAAACGTAATAGTGGATATGCTGCATTCAGCAACCAGTAATTATCATTGCTTAGACCAGATATGGGCCTAAAACTCCATGCAACAACATAGGCACAGCTAATATCTGGCACAACATGGCACAGCTAACATCTGGCAAAACATGGCACAGCTAACATCTGGCACAACATGGCACAGCTAACATCTGGCAAAGCATGACACAGCTAATATCTGGCACAGCATGACACAGCTCATATCTGGCACAACATGGCACAGCTAATATCTGGAACAACATGGCACAGCTCATATCTGGCAAAGCATGGCACAGCTCATATCTGGCACAGCATGGCACAGTTCATATCTGGCACAACATGGCACAGCTAATATCTGGAACAACATGGCACAGCTAACATCTGACAAAGCATGACACAGCTAATATCTGGCACAGCATGACACAGCTCATATCTGGCAAAGCATGGCACAGCTCATATCTGGTAAGGCAAGGCACAGCTAACATCTGGCAAAGCATGACACAGCTAATATCTGGCACAGCATGGCACAGCTCATATCTGGCAAAGCATGGCACAGCCCCAGCACACTGCCATAAACCAGTAACAAACTATACTGTTCTACTGTAAAATAAAACACAGAAATGTTCGTTACACATATTTGATCAAATATGGGATAAGCCACCAGCCACCGTCAAGGCCTTTCTGTATATGGTGGTCCTAACTCTAACAATGAGAGTCTCAATGTTGGGTCCCATATATATGTTTATAAATTGAGAGCCAACTTACCTAGGAGACACCCCTTAAAGTCTCCATTTTGGAGTCATTTCTGTGTTTTATTTTACAGATAGAACAGTAGAGTCTGTTACTGGTTTATGGCAGTGTGCTGGGGCTATATTTTCCTTTTGTTTCTGTGGCAAGCAGATTAACCCCCTGCAATTCATGCACCTGTTTACATTTACCTATAAATTGATTGAGCAACTTCCATTCTGTTTTTAAAGCATGGCAAAGCTCATATCTGACACAGCTCATATCTGGCACAGCATGGCACAGCTCATATCTGGCACAGCATGGCACAGCTCATATCTAGCACAGCATGGCACAGCTCATATCTGGTAAAGCATGGCACAGCTAATAACTTTGAAAGCATAGCACAGCTCATATCTGGCACAGCATGGCACAGTTCATATCTGGCAAAGCATGACACAGCTAATATCTGGAACAGCATGACACAGCTAATATCTGGAACAGCATGTCACAGCTAATATCTGGAACAGCATGGCATAAGAGGTAGCCTGACTGCCATTAGGTACCGAGATGAGATCCTCAGACCCCTTGTGAGACATATATGTTTTTTTTTTTACTAGAAATCATAATCTGTAGCAATATAGGACACTATTTTTTTGTACCAAAGTATCAGATTTAAAACTATTTAACATATTTGTATACTTATCACAGTTTATACTCTGTACTCTGTGCACAGATCATAGAATTCTTTATGGGTAGAGATAATTAGAATATGGTCAGATATTGTTTGATTATAGCTCTCTGTTCAAAAACAAACAAAACACTCCCTCTAATTTTAATAATGGCCATACAACCTCACAATTAATTATTATTATTATTCACAATTAGACAAGCCTGTGAGATTTAAGCATATCCAATTTCCAATATAAATTTAATTATGCTGAATATTCTTTGTGTGACCGACACAAGAAACTTAACAGCTATACCTTATTAATTCACTAGCAGCTTTCTCTTTCACAGTAGAAGACAATGAGGAATGTGTTTTATCTTCAAAAAGGTAAGACAGAGGTGGCTTAACAGATTCTGTAAACAAAACAGAAATGAAATAATAAAATTATATACATAGTACTCCTAGTAATCAAACATTACAACGTATTTTAACTATCCCAGGTGCCTTCTCTGTGGCAAGTGAGGGCTCAATGACTAAAACCTATGTACACCAATATAAGCACAACTCCAGGGGTTAAATCACCAATAAATACACAGGTCTGTGGACAAGAGACCTGTGTATATATTGGTGATTTAACCCCTGGAGCGCCACTCATATTGGGTGCCAGGCATAAAGAGGAGCACAGCCAACCAGGTACTGCCAAGCAGCAGAGTTGCAACATGGAAGAAGAGGAACCAAAATGGCACTTGTAAATGGTGGATGTTAGCAACAAACCTAACAAAGTAGGCGTTGCTGAACCCAACATACCCACATCCGCTGTAACCACCACAGCAAGGAACACCGAGGCAGTGTGCAGCGACATGGGAGGCCACAAGGAGATTTCCTCTCCAAACAATCTCTAAAACCAGTGCTCCTTCTGACAGCGTGGAAGAGAGACAGCAGTCAGCAAAAGGGACACAGTCAGAGACAGCTGACCAGTTGTGAGTTAAGCCACAGGACCACTTTCAAACTGGAACAACCTACGAAAGCAGAATTTTATAATGGATGGTGTGGAAGCGGAGTCTGCTTAATGCCTATGCCATTATAGTCCTGGCCTCACCCATACAACTAAACTAGCCCAATAAAAGTAAATCTGTTACAGTTTCCTTACCTTCTTGTCTTTGCCTATCCCTGAGAATGTATTTGTTTGGAATAGTTAAGTAGCACCGTTGCAAACGTCTTCTCTCTCTGTTTGGACCCTCAGTTGGATCCAATTGACAAGAGGTTGGGTAAGACTCTGGATCATGCCAAACAGCCCTTTAAATAGATATACATATTGTTAACCCTTATCTATGCAAACAGTCCTTGTAGTCAAATTATTAGGGGCATCAGTACAAATCTAAGCACAATAATACAAAGTTGGTTCATCAAGGTCTCATTTATGCTGTAGCCTTTTTTGTTAAAATAGAAATAAAATTGATTGATAAATGAAGTGTTAAGAGTTTATAATCAGTCAGTTTAATTATGATATGTTAGAAAGTGATGTAAACCTCTGCCCATTCCCTTAAAGATAGGAGAATGTGAAATCACCTCTAACACTCAAACCTACCTGGAAACAAAAAGCAATATGGATTTCAGGTGAATTTTGTAACCTAAAGGCTACATAGAGACACAAGATGACGGGATATTTCTACCTTTATATAGCACCCTTGTTGCACAGAAAGCAAAACAAAAACATTGGGGGCTTGAATACGTATTACAAACTTTAGTTCAGTAATAGGGAGAATTTGAATGTGTAAAATGAGTTGGTGACCAGTGAAGGATATAAGTTGATAATAATTGCATTGTAAAAATAATAAAGGAAAATAAAGGAAAAATAGTTATACAAAAAAAACATCAATATTAGAAACGCATTTGCAAATAATCTCTTAAACACTGTAACAAGTTTAGAGTGAATTTATTGTATCAAACGATCAGATCCAGTCACCACTAGATAAAAAAAAATATAAATATATAAAGTTTAAAAGACTGAAGGAATCGTCACCACTAATTTCTACATATGAAAAAAAGTGCTAAACAACAATGTAATTTTAATCATAAAATATCTTTGCTATAAATCAATATAGCTATATTGCACACAAAATCTCCTATTTATATATTAGCTAACACACAGAAACCTTTTTTTTTTTCATTTAGAGCTCTCCCTAAAGCTCCTCTGTGAGTATAGAGCCAGTCTGCAAACATAAGTTGAAAAGAGAGACGCTTTGTTATGCAGACAGCCTCTCTCTCTGCTACTACTTTTGTGCTGGTCAGCTGTGGACTTGAGAAGGAGCTGTAGATAGGCTGTGTTACACCATCAGATTAGCGCAGCCTCACATTTGCCTATGTTTTAGTAAGTGTCCACTTTTGCAATTTGCATCTTTTTTATCTACTATTTTGTATCATATGCCTATCCTTTATATTTCCAGCCCAGAGGATTGGTGATTTAAGCGCAAGGTTATTGTGTGTTTTTTGCATAATATCTGGCAAAGCATGGCACAGCTAATATCTGGCACAGCATGGCACAACTAATATCTGGCAGAGCTAATATCTGGCAAAGCATGACACAGCTAATATCTGGCAGAGCTAATATCTGGCAAAGCATGACACAGCTAATATCTGGCACAGCTAATATCTGGCAAAGCATGACACAGCTAATATCTGGCACAGCTAATATCTGGCAAAGCATGGCACAGCTAATATCTGGAACAGCATGGCACAGCTAATATCTGGCACAGCATGGCACAGCTAATATCTGGCACAGCATGGCACAGCTAATATCTGGCACAGCATGGCACAGCTAATATCTGGCACAGCATGGCACAGCTAATATCTGGCACAGCATGGCACAGCTAATATCTGGCACAGCATGGCACAGCTAATATCTGGCACAGCATGGCACAGCTAATATCTGGCACAGCATGGCACAGCTAATATCTGGCACAGCATGGCACAGCTAATATCTGGCACAGCATGGCACAGCTAATATCTGGCACAGCATGGCACAGCTAATATCTGGCACAGCATGGCACAGCTAATATCTGGCACAGCATGGCACAGCTAATATCTGGCACAGCATGGCACAGCTAATATCTGGCACAGCATGGCACAGCTAATATCTGGCACAGCATGGCACAGCTAATATCTGGCACAGCATGGCACAGCTAATATCTGGCACAGCATGGCACAGCTAATATCTGGCACAGCATGGCACAGCTAATATCTGGCACAGCATGGCACAGCTAATATCTGGCACAGCATGGCACAGCTAATATCTGGCACAGCATGGCACAGCTAATATCTGGCACAGCATGGCACAGCTAATATCTGGCACAGCATGGCACAGCTAATATCTGGCACAGCATGGCACAGCTAATATCTGGCACAGCATGGCACAGCTAATATCTGGCACAGCATGGCACAGCTAATATCTGGCACAGCATGGCACAGCTAATATCTGGCACAGCATGGCACAGCTAATATCTGGCACAGCTAATATCTGGCACAGCTAATATCTGGCACAGCTAATATCTGGCACAGCTAATATCTGGCACAGCTAATATCTGGCACAGCTAATATCTGGCACAGCTAATATCTGGCACAGCTAATATCTGGCACAGCTAATATTTGGCTAAGCATGGCACAGCTAATATCTGGCACACCATGGAACAGCTAATATTTGGCAAAGCATGACAGAGCTAATATCTGGAACAGCATGACACAGCTAATATCTGGAACAGCATGGCACAGCTAATATCTGGCACAGCATGGCACAGCTAATATCTGGCACAGCTAATATCTGGCACAGCTAATATTTGGCAAAGCATGACACAGCTAATATCTGGCACAGCTAATATCTGGCACAGCTAATATTTGGCTAAGCATGGCACAGCTAATATCTGGCACACCATGGAACAGCTAATATTTGGCAAAGCATGACAGAGCTAATATCTGGAACAGCATGACACAGCTAATATCTGGCACAGCATGGCACAGCTAATATCTGGCAAAGCATGACACAGCTCATATCTGGCAAAGCATGGCACAACTCATATCTGGCAAAGCATGGCACAGCTCATATCTGGCAAAGCATGGCACAGCTCATATCTGGCAAAGCATGGCACAGCTCATATCTGGCACAGCTCATATCTGACAAAGAATGGCACAGCTAATATCTGGCAAAGTATGGCACAGCTAATATCTGGCACAGCTCATATCTGGCAAAGCATGGCACAGCTCATATCTGGCAAAGTATGGCACAGCTCATATCTGGCACAGCTCATATCTGGCAAAGCATGACACAGCTCATATCTAGAACAGCAAGCACAGCTCATATCTGGCACAGCTCATATCTGGCAATGCATGGCACAGGTAATATCTGGCAAAGTATGACACAGCTAATATCTGGCAAAGCATGGCACAGCTCATATCTGGCAAAGCATGGCACAGCTCATATCTGGCAAAGCATGGCACAGCTAATATCTGGCACAGCATGGCACAGCTAATATCTGGCACAGCATGACACAGGTAATATCTGCCAAAGCATGGAACAGCTAATATCTAGCACAGCATGGGCCTGATTCAGAGATCCATCGGCGATGGGATCGCAAATATACGCATCTGGCAGGTTGGAGCAGGTTACACCCACCAGAATAAACAGTCACTCCCTTTGCAAACAGCGGTCGGACCTAAAGTTAGACCTGCATTGACTTACCCTATCTGGCCACACTCACTTCCGACCTTATGTGCAATAGTTGCGTATATTTAGGGTCCTATGTCTGTAATCACGCCCACTTTCCCTCATCACAATGCCTCCCCCCGCCCATTTCTATGCAAATCCTTTGGTTCGTAGATTTCCGCTGGACTTAGGATCGCAATTGTTTCCGACCAATTCACAAGTCCGACCTTAAGGCATTTCCGACCCTAACTTCAACTACGCATGCGAAGTTGATGCAAAATTGATCCGATCCTAAATATAGGCACCTAACTATCGTTAATATCGGATCTCTGAATCAGGCCCCATGGCACAGCTAATATCTGGCACAGCATGACTCAGCTAATATCTGGCAAAGCATGGCACAGCTAATATCTGGCACAGCTAATATCTGGCAAAGCATGACACAGCTAATATGTGGCATAGCTAATATCTGGCAAAGCATGACACAGCTAATATCTGGCACAGCTAATATATGACTACAAACTCTACAGACACTAGTGCACCTATGTGTTTTACGTTAGTTTTTTTGTGGTATTCAAATAGTGTTTCTTCTGACCGTAGTGGGTAGCACCCCTATAATGTAGTTATGGATCCATTGTGTATAATTTAATGGGTGATTTTTGGGTAATTTTGTGTGCAATTAAGGTGTCTTTTTTGTGATTTATATGCATATCAGTGCAGGACATTCTCTTTGTGTTTTTGAGTTTTACTAGATCAATGTTAGCTAAAATCTGATTAATTGCTCTTGGTGACATCTACCCCACAAAGCACAAGCAGAATGATATCAATGATCATAATTTGCAAACAGAAACAAGATTTTTATAAAATGAAAAGCACCGAAATGCTGCCCATTTTTTATGATTTTACAGATTTTTCAGATTCTCATGAAAACTGCTAACACGCAAAATTAAAAGATATAGTTTAAAGTGTACAAATAATGTGTCTGTAAAGCAGGTAAGGACTTATTAACAACAAAAATAAATTCACTTATAATCAATGATTAAAAGGCTTCGGAACATGCAGAAAATGCATAAGAATAAGATAACTGACTGAATCACCATGGACATTACAGTAACATTGTAGCATGCAGTTTTTTGTACAGACTGGCAATTTCTGTTAACTTATAAAATATAAAAGAGGCAGTTTTGGGAAGAAAACCTCTGGACCGGAACAGTTTTCCATTAGCTTGGCATACATTACGAAAAAAAAAAAACAACTGACCTGGCAGATTAACATGTAAAAGTAAGCAATAGCATAGATGGCTGTATTCATACAGTAAATTTGAGTTCTCCACAACAGGAAACCACAACATAATTTTACAATGTTATACTGCTGAATAATTGATATAAAATAGCAACCAACATGTAAGCTTCCAACTGATTCTAAAGCCATAAAAAAAAGAGGAGAACTAGATGGATTTCTGAAGCCACAGCATATGACTGCAGAATGTCATGCCACAGAAATGTTTAGCGCACAAACACATGCTGGCACTAAAGAGTGAAGAAGAGAGCGTAGAGAGAACTGAGGAAAGAGCATGGACAGAGCAGAGGAAAGAGCGTGGACAGAGCAGACGAAAGACCGTGGACAGAGCAGAGGAGAGAGCATGGACTGAGCAGAGGAGAGAGCGTTGACAGAGCAGAAGAAAAAGTGAGGACAGAGCAGACGAGAGAGTGTGGACAGAGCAGAGGATAGAGCGTGAATAGAGCAGAAGAGAGAGTGTGGACAGAGTAGAAGAGAAAGTAAGGACAGAGCAGAGGAGAGAGCGAGGACAGAGCAGAAGAGAGAGTGAGGACTTAGCAGAGGATAGAACATGGACAGAGCAGAGGAGAGAGTGAGGACAGAGCAGAGGAGAGAGTGAGGACTGAGCAGAGGAGAGAGTGAGGACAGAGCAGAGGAGAGAGTGAGGACAGAGCAGAGGAGAGAGTGAGGACAGAGCAGAGGAGAGAGTGAGAACTGAGCAGAGGAGAGAGTGAGGACTGAGCAGAGGAGAGAGCAGACAGAATAGTGGAGAAGAGAGCGGAAGAGAAAGCGTGGACAGGGTGCAGGGCTGACGTGATGTGGGCTGTAGCATTGTCAAATTAGTTATCGTAGAATTAGTGCATGTCAAGGTATAAAATAGTCCATCTTTTTAGCAACCTGGTATAATGGGCTCATTGGAGACCAGCTCTCTATGCTAAAGTGGTAAAAATTGGGACTAGACTGCTGCAGTGACTTTATCGGATCTTGAGCTGCTCAAAATAAACAGCTGCAGATATTAAATTGGGAAGAATCATTTGACAGACAGATTATACCTTACAGATACATCAGAATTAATAGATGGACAAAAATTGTGACATAGTAAAAAAAAAAATTAACCGTCATCAAGGCCTTTTATTTATTATTTTTTTTTTTACTTCTGTCAGACTATGAATTAAATATTAATTAACGCAAACTTGAACACTTTCTTTCCATGCTAAAATTCTCCTCAGTTCTGCTACTAACACTGCTGTGTGACTGGATCATACAGAGCACTGAGCACTTTTACCATGCAACCTGGCTGCTCCATTGCATGATATATAACATTTCCTCAATAGTATCATTGCCCTGAGATGTTCTATAGATTGTTAGTTAGTGGCAGGTCCCTGTTAAACACCCAGGACCGTATTCAGAGAAGCGTGTGTATAAAGTACACAAATATACGCACGTACGTGGCAAGGCCACTCCCACGACACTCCCCTCACACGGATGGATTTTTGGTGACTTAAGCGTCCATAGGGGAATCTTAACTCTACGTGTGTAGTTACGTGCGTAAGTTACTTACATATGTGCGTGCATTACTAACCGTGCCCTAAAAAGGCCATTTAAATGTCTCCCCCGCCCACTTTCACGTATCTTCGCATGTATGGAAGACAACCTCCGTACGTATGTGACTAAGTGCGATTCAGAAATCCGTAGTAGACAAAATAGAGGTATGCCACTTTAAAGCGCTAATTAAAACCTGCAGCAATGTCATACACCAGGAAGGTGCCAAACCTTCCTAAATTGCAATATTGGAAAAGGGGGATAAGGAGTATGACTAAAGCGCTTATCTGTGTATATGTCAACAAAGTATATGGAATATATATAATATACCACAAAATAGATGAGTTACATGCAATTAGAATACATAGCGGCATATAGTAACCCAAAAAAAGTGAATGTCTTAAAGTCCTTATTAGAATTGGTTCATACTCTGTGGCAAAGGATCTTCAATTCACTCGAATTCAATGCATGGAAATAAATAGAATAAAATAGGATTGTTAAGCAATGTTAGATAAAAATAATAAATAAATAGGATTGTTATGCAGTAATCCCAAGCAACTAGGTACATAATCTCTTGCTGGGCGGTACTTGGATCCATTAACCCTATATGCCGCTATGTATTTGGTACACAATCTTATGTTGTGAATACAAATAATCATACAAATACAAATGCAAATACTAAAATCAATAACCGGACCATCAATGCTCCATTATTTATATTCATTCACATAAATACCCGAAATTGTGCTTGATATTTTGGATTACAAATAAACATGCCGATAGACATGCATCTACCTAGTGTGGAATTGGATATATGCGTTGGCAAATATACTTCAATGATGGGCATATTATAGATTTCATACAGTGGTGGTCAATTTTACAGTAGAACAAGACATAGACACAAAATAGTAAAAATAAACAGTAAAAATAAAAATAAACAACTACAACTTAATGGAAGCATCCAATTTTTTAATGGAGACCGATGGTATATATACTGATAAAAATATAGTAAAATAGAGTAAAAGTTGTGGTTAAAAATGTGTACTTTCCGTGTGGGTGTAAACAGGGGCTATTGGGGAGGTCTTAACCAGAACTTAATAAGAACGTAATATTTTTTTGTGATAAATTATATGGTTGCATGAAGAATTATATGTGCGCGGGGTACAACCTTTTGTTACACATATACGTGCAGATGGCGACCATTAAGACCCGTAAGGGTCATATTACCTCATAAGGGGAATATAATTACAACGAAGCACCAGGTACAAATAGTAAATACCATACTGACAAGGGGCATCCTATATGGTGAACAAAATAGGGTGATTAACCAAATTATTTTGACCATGTTTAAAGTGCATAGGAGATATAGTGGATAGTGATATGTACCCATTTATTTATATTAGGTATGGACACAATAGTTGGTGTGGAGGTCTTAAATAAATTCTAAAATTAAAAAGAATCCATATTAAAAACCCACACAGCCAATGGAATAAATAAAATAAATAAATAAGAGATAAATATAGTGAAAATGGGACAAAATGTACATAACACGTGAAATATGCAGTAATAACCATTCGCTGGTGTCTAATTAATAATTACAATATTCTGAAGTGAAAAGATATGCAGTTATAGAAATTGAAAAAGTCCCTATGATTAAATGAATAGATAGGATAAAACCATATTAAGTGAATAAAGACAAAAAATGGACAATAAAATAAACCTACACATGGGACATGGAATTGAAATCGCCCCTATTGATAGAAGGGCTACTGGCAACCCCGTACAAACAAAAGCAATTCTTAGTGGATGAGACTACTCACATCAAATGAAGATAGGACAAATAAACCTAATTGGGCTGATCACACCAATTGAAGCTAATTGAACCTTATTAAGTAAATGAAATGGGCAACCAATAGATCGTTAAAAAATAATGGGAATTCAACTTAGAATGCCTACTATGAATGGTCCACATTAATAGTAGCTGGTGGACTGGATATTAATCTTCCCGTTCTCCAATTGGAACCGGTAGGACTCTCTCATGGTGAACGAGAAGGAAAAAGAAAATATACATAGTTTTTACAATTATCATAGTAGCTGTGTACCCATATTTCAATAGATTTTAAGGTATCTCAGGGGACCCATAAAGTCAACAAACCTATGAGGAGTGGTAGAAAACTAATAAGAACTGGAACACATCTTATGATTCCAGTATTAAAAGAGTAGTTAATGGCCCCACGATGTAGTGTCGGAGCTCTTGCATCCCATATTGTGCTGGCATGGTTCGTGGAGAGGAATACTTACCCTAAAATATAATGATCTTTGACCAATGTCACCTGGTATTCCCTGGAAGTCTCCCAACCAGGTACTAACCAGGCCCTTCCTGTATGGCTTCCAAGATCGAACGAGATTGAGCAGAGGAGAGAGTGAGGACTGAGCAGAGGAGAGAGTGAGGACTGAGCAGAGGAGAGAGCAGACAGAATAGTGGAGAAGAGAGCGGAAGAGAAAGCGTGGACAGGGTGCAGGGCTAAATCCTACGTAACTTGTGTGGAAAAAGTTACTACACATGCGCACTTAATCCGACCCTAAAAATACGGACGCAAAAACAGGGAAAATCGTATATGTGTGAATCCGGTCCCCTGTCTGATTCTTACCACCCAGTCATATTATAACGATTGTTGAAATTGTAATGTTATCTAATATGATGGTGCTATAAAAATACACAGTAATAAATGTAAAAAAAAAAAAAATGTTACAAAGGATCCCTCTGCAATCCTGCTTGATATTTCCAGAGAAATAAAGTATGATAATTGTAGATAGGATCTAATGGATAATTTCAATGAGAGTGAGAATGTAAACACCACATAAAACTCCCATAGTACCTCTGCTGCACCATGGATGACAGAAAGATCTTTTCTTAAGCTTTCTTCCTGTCTAACTCTGATATAAATAATGCAATGATCCAAAAGACTGTGGAGAGAAGGACTCTCCAGTATTCCACTCATGTAACAGTATAAATTGCCTCAAAATGTCATTATTAATGATTCTTTTCTGTTTTTGACTCGCTGAGATTTAGACACATTTGTCATTTAAATACAACACCATTAATGTAATTGTTTGAGATGACAGTTTTAATTCATTTTGTTTTACACCCTTTTTTTTCAAATGTTTCTTATAATGACTATGTCCCGAGTAAGGTCAATGAGGTCACACTGTGCATCGGTATGATTTCAGTGTGCATTAAATACATTCACATTAGTCTAGAATGGATTAACAAAGCAATAAAAAACATAAATAATACATGGATAGATAGTCCTTTCATATGTTCAGCAAACACGTAGATCAAGCCCAAATCCCAGTTAATAAATATATCCGTAGTTTGCATGATTGCACTGCTTAATGCATTGCAGAAATTGCAGATTGTTTCATTTCAAGGACACAGCCTATGACAAGGTAATCCACTACAGAATGCGCCAAAATTCAACAACACAAAAAAATGTACAGTAATATAGGCAGCTCTAATGATAAAGCTTCTAAAAACTCGCTTTTAACTTGATGATATTATCAGATTTGCAATATGTGGGGATGTTTAAAAAAAAAAAACTTCCCAAAATTAAAGCATGTGTGAATGAGCGTAATAACGGGTCTTCCACAGAAAACTTTATCAATTGTAGTCAGAACTTAAAAATCAACAAAAAATAAATAAATCCAAAAACTGTTACTAAAGCTGACTATTTGTTGGTGTTAGCTGGATGGGTGATGTTGTAGACCAGGGGTTCTCAACCCATGGTACGCGTACCTCTGTCAGGTGGTACGCGGCAGCCAGCCGCAACGGTCCTCTGGCTGGAAAGCTGTAATGTTGTTTAGTATAACAGTGCCAGACTTAAGCTGATTTTTACTCACTGTGGGCCTGATCCAGACCTACGCCCGCCGTCGCTAGGACGGCAAGTGTAAGATCGGTTGAAAAGCTGATCTGCGCATGCGCCGGGCAGATGTTGCAGCGCCGTAGGGACACTGGAGGGGATGTTCCCTACGTTCAGGTTAGTGTAGGTGGGCGGGGGAAGCTAGTTAAATGAGGGCGGGATAAGCGGCCATACACTTCTGTGCAAGCGTATGGCCCCTTCCTTACGCCGGCTGAAGTTAGGGTAGCTTTCAGCCGGCGTAANCGCATGCGCCGATGTTGCAGCGCCGTAGGGACACTGGAGGGGATGTTCCCTACGTTCAGGTTAGTGTAGGTGGGCGGGGGAAGCTAGTTAAATGAGGGCGGGATAAGCGGCCATACACTTCACTTCTAGCGTATGGCCCCTTCCTTACGCCGGCTGAAGTTAGGGTAGCTTTCAGCCGGCG
>WWET01000389.1:447643-463698 GCA_011038615.1 Limnodynastes dumerilii
CTCACCTGTACGGGTGTGTGGATCTGAACGCAGCAGAGGTTTGCATCCAGTCCGAAATGTTAAATCCTGTCCCTTGTGCTAGTTGGGTGCTCATGCAGGTCCTAGCTACGAGCAGCAGACTGCATGTCAGGGCGGTGATGATTTTTAAAGGGTAAATTAGCTGTTGTTGTAAAGTGCTAAAAGTAATCCAACCACGTCAGCAACTTCTATGACTTCTGCCTAAAACTGCAGTTTCTTTGGTTAAGTTAAGTCAAAGTCTCACATTGTGAGACACATTTTCTCAGAAATATTAAAGATTGTCGAGCAGCTGATGAATGAGGTTAAATGTCAGCTTTATAATGAAAACGGAAAAGCATCTGTATGTCAGATCCACTTTATTGCATTTGCTGCTCTGACGTTCAAGAATTCTCATATATAACTTGTCATCTGTTTTACAGGCAAAGAGCAAACTGGTATAAAAACTAATGACAGTATTAAATATGGTTTCGCACCATACGGCTCATGTTGGATGCAGAGAAATGGACACTTAAGGAGCCGTTTTGAATTTACAAGCAATATCCTAATAATAATTCCGCAGCCGACTGTGCCCCTTCTGGCACCAGCAACACTGTATAAATGTCATATAAGAAAAAATAACCAGTCATCAATCACTGTAAAGCAGCGAGTAGTGGTGAGCGCTTGGCAAATCATTTCAGAACTACACGGAGCCCCTGTTTACATTGTTCACCTGTGGCCTCTATTTTACTTGGCTACATTCAGGTGTCATTTTTATGTGCTTAGAGTACTGTATTGTGCGGGATTCCTTTCAGTCACAGTAGAAATGTTTAATGAAATGGTTACTGTTGGGAATAGACAAAATAGCACAAAGAAAACGCCTGCCACATAAAACATACCTGCAGAAAATCAGAGGAAGCTGAGAAAATGTAAGCGTTGATAATCTTGAAACACATTCGGAGGTTTTCAGAATTTAGTTCTACAAAAGAAAATCGTACATTATATTTAGAAATAAAGCCTGAGAAACAACTGTGACATGTTTGTAACATGTAAATATTAAAAGCACTACAATGTTTTGTAAAAAAAAAAGAAAAGGATTTAGACTGCTCTTCTGCAAAGTAGATGTAGAATAAAACCATCCTTCCTCCCTGCCGATACTACAAAATCATTGGCGCTTGCAGCACATTCAGTACACAACAACAAAGTGCTGTATTGTATGTTACTAGCTGGATAGTGGATGAGTGCATTATAAATTGCATTATAAAGACCATGCATAAACATGGCTGTATTGCTCCTGAATGCCCAAATATACTAAACCCATTCCGTGTGATTCTCCTTTACCAGTAGGTCATGCCCTAACAACTCTGCCTTATTCACACTTAAGAAGTCTGGAAGAAGTGGGAGGGGGGTATTTAGATTAGCTAGGGAGGGCGGGGGAAGGTGCAATGGGAGTTGCACGTAGACATAAGGTAGCCCTATAGCACTCGTAAGTGCCATAAGATACCTGGTGGGGGCTGGAAGAGTGAGTTATGTGCGCATCTGCCTACACCTAACTTACTCTTAAGTGTGAATCAGCTCCTCTGTTATGAATACCAGCACGTTTGGAAGTGTTTGCAGCACCATTACAGTGCAGCAGTGATGTACAACCTACCTGACCGCATAACACTTGTAATGTCCCCAACTCACATCTAACCATTGTAATAAGTTCAAGCAATGCATAGGAGTCTGACAGAAGACAGCAAAGGCAAATGAAAAGCAGGGAATGGAGGGGGTTTAAACAGTCGCTATTGTGAATTTTTATTTCAAATGGGGTTCTAAACAGGGATGTTGTGTGATGTGGAGTTTACACTGTGACAAAGGACCAGACCGGACCCAGACTTTCTTTCACTCACAAGGAATTTCGCCAGTAGATACCTACCACCATTTTATGCACTGGAAGTCTGGAGAGTGCACTCTCACTGTACTTAGCCCTCTTTGGTAGGAGAGACCCGCGACCTGGCACAGAAGTCAGTCATGCAGGGTCATAAAATGCATTGTTTTGCAATTATAGCAATCAGAAAATGCCATTATAAGGACCATTATTATTCTGGGACATTATTTGGACTGGGGAAATGTTGTGGGGTATTATGGTCTCAATTATGGACACAAACATTTAAATTGTGTGGAAATAGCACTAATAATGTGGTGAATGGAAAAAGTTATGGATCGCAGGCTATTAAAGACAGTGCCAGGATAAAAATAGATAACAACCTGATATACTAACTCAGCCTAGCTCGAAACGCGTAAGTTAGGAGCCGACCAGCCTTTGTTTGACATCATTACCGTGGACCTGACAGTGTGATCGTGTGAGCGTGCCGGACCCGGGTATTCCATCTTTAACGGCCACCACCGCACATCTGCCGTTCTACCATTGTCTCCTGGTATGACTGTCAGTTTTGGTTTTTGTGTTAGGATCTTTTTTGTAATAAACTTTTTTGTCTTTCACTCTCTGTCCCGCATATTTATACACAAGAGAGGCTGGAAATCTTCACTGGACTTTAATCTTCTGTGGCTTTAGGACTAATACTCATTGAGCACTCGATGTTTTTAATGGTTACTATGTATTATAGTTAGTATATCAGGTTGTTATTTTATATCTATTTTTATCCTGCCACTCCCCTCCCTCTGGAGATCATCCCAGCGCTGCAAGTCAGATATCACAATCCCTATTTGTTCCTAGTATTATACACAGGAGAATTGAGACTTCTCCTGATATTTGACTGCAGCTGACAGGGATTGGTGCGCTAATTAATTATATTCACTTGCTCTACAGCTATTGTTCAGTGAATTACGTCCGTCTATGGAAGACGGACGTAGTTCTGGATCTACCCCAGTGATAGTACCTTTATCAGGCAAACAGCATTAAACAATATATGTATAGCCGCACTCCGCAACTTTGAATTATTGTATAGAACATACAGTATTATATAGAACGAATGATGGGAAAAAGGATATCGTAAAATTAGCACTTTAATTAAGTCATATAATTAAGACATTTAAATCATATAAAACATGAAAAAGTATACTGGTTAAAATCAGTTATTAGGTGGACACTGAGATATTAAGTGGCGGCTATGCATATATTTTCATTTATGGACATCTCATTGCTGGACATCATGGTCCGGATAAAAAAAGTACTGGAAAGATGGGTCAGGATTCAGTTACGTAGCTTTCATCTTACATACGTTGTTTTAAGAATTTAGCACTTATTTACGCTATCTACGTACCATTTCTGTATGTTGCTTGTGTAAGCGTGGTCTGCTTACACAATCTAGAGAAATGGTACGTAGATAGCGTAACTAAGCCACTACGCATGTGTAGTAGCTCAATTCTTAAAACAGCGTACGTAAGACGAAAACTACGTAACTGTGAATCCGGACCCATCTTTCCAGTACTTCTTTTACCCTTTTTCTACTTTTATCTATTTTATTGAGCCGTTCTTTGCAATATAAAAAAGGCAAAAAGGATAAAACGGCCTTTATATGTAAATGTAACTGTAACTGGTGCTTATAGCATTGCTGAACTGGAATTGCAAACCATCTCAAAAGAGACACCAAGAACTTTCCTTTTGTTTTCTAGAATAAATAGGTCAAGAACCTGGAGCAAAAATTCCTCCACTGGATTCCAGTGTTCCTCTCATGGTAATCTTATATTACCAATATACACACGAAGAACAATCTTCTTGAATTATATTCATTTCACTTGTCATTGGTTAGAACAACTAATTATATATATTTATCAATGTTATTGGGATGATAATAGCAGACTTGCAGAAATGAATCACAGTTGCTTATATTTAGTGACCTCATACATTGCTGCTGAAGAATAACAAAGGAAAACATTTAAAGTATCAATCACTTATAATCATTTATTTCTAATCAGCTTTTGCATAATAAATTAAATCCACACTGTCCTATGGAAAGACCTAACATTTCAGATGCTGCACATGAATTCATGAGAACAGATTCATTCCATGTGGCTTAATAAAATGCCTGAATCAAGATTATAGGGTCAGTTTACGAAATGGTGGCCTGCGCTGTGTGTAGCTGACGAGAGCAGCAGACTATTGGAGCAAAGTATAAAAACTGGAGAAAAGTATAAAAACCGCAATAAAGTTGTATACAGAAAAACTGCTACAGAGTTATATACAGAAGATCACATGAAAGATAAGCTGGGTGCCTTGGAAACAAATACAATTAATTTCCCTGTGTTGCCTAATGATGCCATAATAAATTAAACCTGTATCTAGAAGAGAAGAGGAAACATAAAGAGGATAAAAACCACAAATAAACACGGTAATGTACCTGCTATTGACAATTGGAGCAGAATCTATTCTTACATTTCATTATTCAATGCTGAAGGAAAATCTATAATACAGGCCTATACACCCCATATTGGTGGAGATTGCAATCAAACCTCCATGTGTACATTTGTTGAACACCTTAGAGTTAACTCCCAGATTCAACAGCAAGTATTAAAGATCAATCTATATTTCCTTTTCAACAAAGTACAAGCCATAGGCCTGAAATTACTTTTATATTCTACTACTCAAACTGTGCAGTTTTATTCATTTATAATGCCCTCAAAAACATATTGTATTCTTTGGAAAAGCAATACTTTAACGTTTCATATGGAATCCGTTTGAGAGCTATAAAAATTATGATAAAGGAGAAAAATGTTCTTACACTATATAAATGAGAAATGAAAGGAAATGGTGTCTAAGTTAACTATAATTCAAAGAAAGGTAAATAAAAACGATATGTAGTATAGGCACGTATTGTCATCAGATAATAAAAAGAAGGAGAAGGAGGGGCAGCAGAGAGAGACAGAAATGGATGAATGAGCCTTTATTGAACTGAGAGACAAATCCAAATGGTCACTTAAATGGCCACTTGTACCAATCACTCGCAACTACTCTCAAAATTATTTATATGCAGGTCATACAGTTGTGACACAGGATAAAAAGAATGAACTCCCACTTTGATGTCTATAGGAGTCCAGCAGCGGCACCTATCACAGTCTAGTTGGGTGATCAAGATGTAGATGCAGATGTGACATAACTGTCCTAAAGACCCTTGTGTGATACACATAAGACTTGTCTATCATCTATTTCATAAAGGTAGAAACAATCTTCTGAGCAAACCTCTGATGCATTATTGGGTTACAACTAAATAACACAAGACTCCCCAAACACGAGACCCGTAGGAACTTCCTCACTGACCGCAAATAAAAACTCACTGCAAGTTCTCGTGCTGGCTCAATGAATCCCTAACTTGACCTTTACCCTTTAGCGATAGCACAACATTGGTATAGCCATCTATTGGAATCCTATGACACTGTCAATTTCACACCACAAATTTGTTGGGAAAATCGCTCTATTTTCACAAAGTATGTCTCAATGGGCCTGATCCAGGCCTACGCTCGCAAGCAATCGTACGCTGGTCGTAAGCGTAAATTCAGCAGAAAAAACGCACTGCGCATGTGCAGAGTGACAACTTCTGGTCGTACCAAAGACCTTTTCGTAGCGGCGATTCAGGCGTCCGTAGTCGATGCTTTTGTTCCGACGCGATTCAGGCGTCTGTTTTCTTTGCGTTTTTTCCGACGACGGGTCGTGTTTATATTACGAAGTTAGTACGGGCGCTGGAGTTAGGGAATGTAGGCGGGGGAGCCATTTCAATTGTACAGTATGGGCGTGCTTAGTCCGGTACGATCAGCGCATCTCTACGAAAATTCGATTCATACCGGGGAAAAGTTAAGGTAGTGTTCAGCCGGCGTACGGAGGTTAAGGTAAGGGGAGTGTCGTGGGAGTGAAAGTTTTTACGCTGGAGCGATAATACGCTCTGCTCTCATGCGTAGGTCTGGATCAGGCCCAATCATATGGAGATGTATGTTAAATCATTGAATAGGATGTATCTTCAGCCTGTAAAATAAATCGGTCATGCTAGTCCAAGTTTTGAAAGTGTGGTGAAAGTGTAAACATTATGCACATACAAAAATTAAGCCACCATGGCAGGGAATCATCCACCTGATTAACACACAATTTAATTGTGATTTACTGCCTACATCACAACTGGCTTTGCTGCTTCTATATCCCCCCAAATTACCACTATACAATCAACAGAGGATATCTTATTAGCCACCCATGCATCCAGCACAGAACTGGCAATACTCATGCCTGGCAACATTAGTTAAGGTGATCTATAAGATCCAATTTAGTTTTAATACGGAAACAAGTGGCGCACGCACACATTACACTTCTACATCATCACCTTTTATCTAATGGATTCCAAGGCAGGAATACATTTCAGGCATTGGAGGTTCCCCGACTATACTCACTAGAGAGATACAGATCTCTGTGCAAAGTTCCATGCAGTGTATGTTGCACAAATGTGCTTGGAAACGTGGCGAGAGTCGCATGGAATCCAGAACCATAAATCAGGTAGTGTACGGGCACACAGCAGTTAAGCAGATATGTGCTCAAATACACAATGCAAGGCTAGTGTAGAATGCTGTATATGGAGCTGTTAAAAAATAATATTAATACAGAAAACCATCCAGTTGATATATGAATAGAGTAAAGCAAATAAAGGTATTGTTTAAAAAATGAATTAATTCAAAATATGCCATTTTTAAAATTGTATATTTAGCATAATTGATAAAAACATTAAACAGAAGCAGCAAATTCATTACTATATACATGATTTTCTATATTGAACTTTATACAAAAGGGGCTTTAAGAGATCAATTACTGTGTGCCCCCATGACCAAAGTTCAAAGTAACCTAGTGTCTAGGGGCCTGATCCAGACCTACGCTGGCTGGCGTTAAGACGCAGCGTAAGATCGGCTTAAAAGCCAATCTGCGCATGCGCCGGGCAGATGTTGCCTGGCGTAGCTACGGAAACGCCCGATCGCAATGCAGAAAAACGTGAATAAACGTCACGCCAGCTGGCATACGCTCAAATCAGGATCAGGGCAACTAAGTTCCCTCAGGAAATGTGGTTATGGATTTTACTGATTTCTGTTTATTTTTTAATATGGCTAAAAAACATCTGATATCTCATGAAACCAAAGAAATTTGGGGAAATATCGGACGCCCGTCTCTGAGCCTTATTTGCGCGATGCAATACAGCAAAGACTAATTGCAGGTAAAGAAACTGTAGAGAAAGTAAAGGAATGACTTCTACAACACAGATTTCTATTACGAAATAATGACTCATTTGAATAGTATCAGCTGCTAAAATAATCTACATATTACTGCAACATTCCCCAGTTAGTCTTGCTGCTTTATGTCACAGAACTGGAATAGATGGTATCTCTAAATATGTTTTAACTACTGAAATTAGTTCAACATGGAAGCTGTCAATCACACTCTGCAGGTAATAAGAAGGTAATTTAAAATCAAGCATTTCTATAATGGCTTTTTCTTTTTTATTTCTTTTTATATAGAGCTCAGGCTTCATAAATGCCCTTCATCATTACAGACGTAATCTAAACAAGATAGAAATTAAATCCTTGTAATTAACTGTGGTGATAACAATTTACTAAAACAATGCTGGAAGCCCTTAATATTTAACAATGGAGATTATAAGTAATCAAAGTTAAATGGCATTGGACTTCTTTTCTATAATTGCTGTTCTTTAGGGCAATATACAAAGCTAAAGGGTAAATCTGGGCACACAATTGCATGATGTCCCCGGCTCCTGTCAGAATGATCTGATGGTTGGAGAATTTGTGCAGCATGCTCACTGCCCAATCCAGAGATTCTTATCCATGCTGCGCCCTCCTGATAGGTTAGGCACAGCAGCGGTCAGATCTGATGTGAACACTGACAGAAACGTTACTAGGCTGCTTCAGCCTGATTGGCTTTTTGGTCTTATAAGTGTACATTGTGCCAAGCTTAACATGCTAAAAATGTGAGAAAATCAGATACATATTTAATATATAGTTTTAAATAAGAGAATACATTTTATGCTGTTATAGGAATAGACTGTCACAGGCAGATTGCAATACAGAGGATGTAGTCTAAGTTTCTTCAATGTCAATAGACATTGGAGCGGATTCAGATTTGCCTTCGAAAAAGGACTCACGCATGAAATTGTGTAAGTCCCCTTGAAAGGTAACATCAGCGCATGAGATGTTACGTGTCGGAAAAGTGCTTGGGTGCGGAACTTGGTTCCTGTCCTTCAGATCCGCACACAGGGGTGCAGATCTGCACTTCAGCACAGATCTGTGTTCGTACCATAAGGTAAGGTTCTGGACACTTAAATTTCCAAAACTACATAAGGAGGAGGGAAGTGACAGAGGCGTGCACTCCCCTACTCCATGCTTACTTTCAGAACCACATGCGTACGTAAGTCACAAGAAAGTCTGAATCAGATATTGATAGTAACAAGATTTCTACTAGATGTCATTCTGTTACAGAGCTCATGTTCTAACATCCCAGTCAAAATAAGACGTACCGTACAGGGAATAAGCACAATATTGGGTATATTTGGAAGTCCGAGTTGGATAGGTAATTTTTTGGGATGAAACAAGGAGCATGAGAATACAGCAATGGGCAATCATGAACAGAAGGAGAGAAAAGAAAATGTATAAAGGTGAGGAATGTTTCTGCTTTGGTATGTCTGTCACTGAGGTGTTGCATGTGTCAATAGGAGAATCGATGGGGGAAATAACAA
Organism: Limnodynastes dumerilii; assembly: GCA_011038615.1. Taxonomy (NCBI): domain Eukaryota; kingdom Metazoa; phylum Chordata; class Amphibia; order Anura; family Limnodynastidae; genus Limnodynastes; species Limnodynastes dumerilii. The sequence goes on from WWET01000389.1 coordinate 456,355, forward strand.
TGGTGGGTGGAGACATAATGCTGAATAGAAGAACATGGAAGATCAGTGTGGTGAAACTGAGAAAGAGAAATAGAAGAGGTGAAGAGATGTGGATGAATAAGAAGCAACTGAAGTCCGCCAGTTGAACGTTATGTGCCGAAAAGATAAGGGACCGGAATCACAACTAAGTTATTTTTTTACTTACATGGTAGTGTTTCCCGTCCCAAGTCTAAATAACAGTGTGATAGTAACGCTGGTCAGTATGTGTGTGCAGTAAGCAATTCAAAGATATATCCCTGCATGCAAAGAATACAATTAGCTTGACTCCCCCTGCAATCAACATGGTTTAGCCCAGGAGTAACTTTCCTCTCTTAAGAACCTGATTCACACTTATTTGAAGTTCTTAAAATAAGAACACAAAGTCACTCCTGGGCAAAACCATGTTGTTTTCGGGGGGAGTCAAGTTAATTGTATTCTTTGCATGCAGGAATATATCTTTGAATTGCTTACTGAAAACAGATAGTGACCAGCTTTACTATTACACTGTTATTTAGACTTGGGCTGGGAAATATCACCTCTCAACACTAGTACTGTTTGTAACAGATGAAATATGACTCCCCTGCAATCAACATGGTTTAGCCCAGGAGTGACTTTAAGTTCTTATTTTAAGAAGATTCTTAAGTGTGAATCAGGTCCTTAATTTCAAGCTCCTTCTTAAGTCTGGATGGAGCCCAATGTCTGGACATATGGTCCAAGACAATGATTGCTGGGCTCAAAATGTCCAGAAGCTGAACAATGACAGTGAAAGATGACTCAGTACAGAAATCAATGGGAATTCATAAGATTTTCAGAACAGCTATCCCCAGTGCTAGTGCCATATAGAACAAATAGCCCTCTCCTGCTTTAACAGAAAAACATGTTTAATCATAGCATTTCAGTATAGTTCAGGATGGAGGTATAATTTTGATAAAAAGCTTATTTAAAAAATCAAAACATGTTGTTCTTGTTGTGAGATTTTCCCTTTTTCTCTCCTCGTTTCATGTTTGTAGCATCGCTAACCATTTCGGCATACAATGATCCTATGTTAAACAAAATAGACCCACAAACTAGTACTAAAACTGCAGCCGTCAGACAAACCAGGCTTCTAAACTCTGAAGCTGTTACATATTTCACAACCATGAGGTTCAAGAATCAAAGCCATGGTGACACCATCCGATTCACCATATACACTGGGAAAGGTACATGGGGGTTCCTGCTGTGAAAGCTTAAGGGCTGAGTAGAATACATAACAACAAATCATGGAACATTATGGTCTGTATTTATTAACTAATATGCCTTGGTCCTCTGGGTATCCACCCACAACACAACTGTTATATTGATACACATGCTTGCCATTTATATGTCTATAGAATAAAGATTAAACCTTTACAACAGCAGAGATGTCATGTGACATTCACCACTGCATATGATGCACAAGTCATTGGTACTGTTTAGCTTTAGCTAGATAGATAGATTGTAACGTTTGCATACACTGCTATACTGAATTTATTGCCTACATTTCTTCAGTTTCTTTACTTAGATTTTTTTTTACTTTAAATTTTATAACTTTCAACATTGATTGAAATTGCATTAATGTGGCAATAGACAATATTAGAGGCTATGCAAGAAACAGAGGCTTTTATAGAGTATTTTTATTTTATTTCCTTGCTGGTCATGGCTTTTTGGTGTAGCATATACAGTGTGTATATTTGTGCAATCTCTGTCTCCAGAGACCACTGGCATGTGGGCCCCCTGTGGGTTTTAGAAATACTTCAGCTGACCACAACCAAATAGTTTCTTTTAAGACATCACAAGGTTTGAGGGATATCTAGTGAACTTCCTCCCTATGATTAACATCTAAAGATACTGGGCTTTTTACTTACCTCAACACTTCTGTGTGTAAACGAAGCTGAACAAGACTCACTTATCTTCACTGCTTCATTCACAAAATGTACTAATATTTACCCCTCGGAAGTCATCGCATAACCTTTCATTCAAACGAAAAGTGAATGAACTGCTGTGCATTCGGGACTAAAAGTTTCAATCCTGACATGATAAACACTGCGCATGCTTCAGTTAGTAACGTCATCCAGACAGGTAAGTTTAACCCTCTCGTCTCTTTTTTAATTTTTTTTATATTATTATTGTAAATGTATTTATGTACAAAAAATATTAAACAAATAGTAAACATTTTTATTTATTTTTAATTTACATGCATATATGGGTCTTCCAGTGGTCTCCCCATACATAACCCACTTTTCCTCCCCCTCATAACAGCTAGACAAAAGTGTACAGGGGTACAGGAGCAGTGGGGAATTTAAAAAATGCATTATTAACAGCAACAGACCTTTGTAAAAAAAAGTTTAGGAAAAACCCAAGAAAAAGAAAGTCAATGGGGTAGATCCAGAACTACGCTTCTACGCGAATTTACGCGCGGCAGAGACGTAAAATCGCAGTTTAGAACGCACTGCGCATGCGCACCATAGAAAATTCACGTAGCGTAATTGTGAACGTATGGTAACTTCACGTATGTGTCACGTAAATACTTACGTGTGGGCGTGCCAATTTTAGGTTTGTGAACTATACGTGCGTTTTACGTGAAGTAGGCGGTGGGGGTGGTATTTAAAGTGTACAGTATGGGCGTACTAAGCTGCGTACGTTCACGTATTCAGTACGTCCGTTAGCGGACGTATGCTGTTACGTTTGGAAAAGTTAAGGTAGGGTTTGGGTAGCGTATTTTCACAAAATACGTCCGTGCAGGGGGTGTGTTAAGGGTAGCGTAGCGAATTTACGTACGCGAAAATTCGCTACGCGAACAAACGTAAAGCGAACGTTGTTCAGGATCTACCCCATTATATGAATCACCACGTGTAGTGGATAAAACAAGAAAACACTATATTTATGTGTCCAATAATAGAATAAATAGCTTAAAGTGTATATATCAAAAGTAGAGAATGCTAATGGAGCGGCTGTCACCAAGAGGACACTTACTGGCATAATAACAAGATCCAAGTAGCACAAAAGAGAGAAGTATAAAGCAGGCGCTTTGGATTAAACTTTAGGCCACACTAATCTCAAATAAATAGTATAAATATACTCAGCTAAGCAATACTCAATATAAATCACAAGGTTAGTTGATGATCGCAGCTAGGAAGAGGGTGTGCAGTTACCCCTTTAAGGAGACTATATCAAGTTATTTACTTACTTTTATTATCTTTTTATACATTTATTTTCAATAATTTAGTTTTAAGGTACTTTATGATCTGCGCTGGAGTTGTTTTTCTTGTTTTATTATAATAACAAGATCCGTCTGGTACTAAGAACCTGGGACCGGATTCAAATTTAAGTGTGAAATATGTAGGGACGGAATCACATTTATTTCTGGCAAAACCCATGACACACCCTTGTTCTTAAGTGATTTACGAGGGACATAGGCAACGTTAACTTCCTGTGCGTGTTTTCCCTTTTAAGTTGGGTACGCACGGACTTTGTAATCCACACCCTAAAAGCCCCATTTAAACGTGTGTCCCCACCCAATTTACTTAAATTTCTTCATAGCCGTCACTGGCATGCCCCTTCTTACTTATCTAACTACATATTAACATTAAGTCGGCACATAATTAAACTCCATCCCTAAAGACAACATAGATTGTGTAGTAAAATCTACTACGCATGCGTATTAATAAAAATCCTAACTATATACACAGCTTCTTAGGTGTGAATCAAAGCCCTAATAACTGTAGGGATCAATGGCTTTTTGGAAGTTAGTTGATATGTTTCTCATAAAGGGGTAGATCCAGAACTACGTTTGCCGTACGTTTATTCGCGTAGCGTATTTTCGTGCGCGTAAATTCGTTACACTCCCCTCGGCACACCCCTTGCACGTACGTATTTTGTCAAGATACGCTTTCCAAACCCTACCTTAACTTTTTCCAAGTTAACGGTAACTTCCTAGACTCCCCAGCACGACTCTCCGTTCCCCGGCTCTTGCAGGATCCCGAACACCGACTGTCCACACCATCTGGACAGCTCCCGGGCCCTTCACGTCCTCCACAGTCAAGACGGGACTCGTTTCTTTCATCTTATCTGCATGCCGGGTATGGACATTTGATGCTGAGAGTGTCCTTATTCCCACTAAGGATTGTTACTATCCTTTAGGGGAATTTTTCTTATGCTATTGTGTATTTCTTTCTTTTTTATATCTCATGTGATGCTGACTTTAGTTTCAGCTAATAGTTATTGTTTTTGGAATAAATTGTATTTTTTATTGATTTTCTCTCCCTCTTTTCTTACTGGTGTTAATGGGATATTAACGAGATCTACAATCAAGACACCTTTATATTAGCCATTCACTTGTAAAGAAGGTTTTGAGAGACTTCTATAGGAGAATATCCACCTGTTTGCTTTTAGTATATAATTTTTATTTTTAATAAATTTCATTTGTTTGCACAGCGCCTAACAGAGATACTAATCTTTATTACCATTTGTCCCTTTTTAAAGAGTGTAGGACTCTTTATCAGTATCTCAGTCCGGCAGCAGTGTTTTTTTTTGGCGTGACTGATCCTGGTTCCATATATATATTTTCACTTATATCACTGCGTTGTCTCACTTTGTAATTTGTATCCCTGATGAAAGGATTGCATTAAAATCCTGAAACGTTGGACTTGATCCTGAAGTATTTGTGATTGATTTGCAAACAGTCGTCCAGTGCCAAGCACTCTGCATTATATATATATATTTGGAATGGGGGGGATAACAAGCGCGCGTCCACTAATTCACCTCTCTAAACAGAATGTATTGAGGGTATCCACCTAATTGATAGGGGCTGCGTCCTATCCCAAGGTGAGTTTGCTGTAGTATCAAACCCTTGCAAGAATGTCTGGAAAAAATTTAACTTGGGATGGCTGGAGCGCCTCGGAAACCAGTGATCGTAGTAGGTAAAAAGTCCAATGACGATGAGACGAAATATTGGGGTAAAGATAAAAAAGAGGGGAGAGAGAGAATATATAGTGTAGTAGGTTTATGGCAATCTGTACGACACACCCACAGTGTTGGGGGAGTACTAGTGATTGCTAGGTTATAATAGTGCTACCAACACCTTAGGCTAAAAAAATTATTTAAAGTTACTGGGGCTGATTCAGAGATGCGATTGCGAAAAGATCGCAAATATACGCACCTTAGCTAAGATCTTAGCAGGTTCCAGCCCACTGCAAAACCAGACACTCCCCTTGCAAACAGCGGCGGATCTTAAACTTAGACCACCATTGACTAGCCCTAACTCTACGCTGTCATTTGGGATCTTAAGTGACGTGGTAGCGTTCATTTAAGATCCTAAGTGTCAGTCCGCGCCCACTTTCCCTCATTTCCCTGCCTCCCCCCGCCCATTTCCATGCAAATCCTTAAGATCTTAAAGATTCGCAGCACTTAAGATCTTAAGTGCTTGCGAGCGATTCAGACCTACGATCTTAGCGAAAAGAGAAAGAGGGAAAGAATATATAGTGTAGTAGGTTTATGGCAATCTGTAAGACACACCCACAGTGTTGGGGGAGTTCTAGTGATGGCTAGGTTATAATAGTGCTACCAACACCTTAGGCTAAATAAATTATTTAAAATTACTGAGTGTGAATGGGATGCTGTCCAAATCAGTGCAGATATAACAATTATATTTATGAGCGTACCAGAAGTAATCTTGGATATATGGCATATAATTGATCCTTTAAGGCAGTTCAGCAACAGGCATAAGCAACATGAAATATAAAATCATAGAGAGACATAGTGCATTATCCTTTGCAAATAAAATTTGTTTTAATTAAATCTTTAAAATAGCTGCGTACCACAAAGCAAATAAAAATCAGCATTAAAATGTAAATATTGCAGTCTTATCTGTAGAAGGTCTCAGGGCTGCAGGCACAGGACAACACCGTCTATTCCACTCCTCCTTGATATGCGTCCACACCTCGGGTGAGTAGCTGATGGGTGAATTAAGTGCCGTGTCAGGAAGCTTTGAAGTGCAGCAAGAAGGTATGCGCCTTTAATCCAACGCGTTTCGTCCGCACAGTTAGCGTTAACTGGCAAGGACTTCCTCAGGGATCAGTATTGTGGCGCCGCGGTTGTCTCTCAATTATATACAGAACGGAACTCATCAATTAAGGATCGGAAAGTGTCTCTGCGGGGTGCCAGGACGGGAGCAGTGAAGTTTCAATTGAAGAGTAAATTCGCGTGACTACTGCTAATTAAATTGGCTACAATTGGTATTATAAGACTCTGCACATAAAGGGACTTAACACAGATAAAATGATATCAGAAAACTCTGCACAAAGAACAATGGATTAAACACGGAAGCTATTCAGAACAAGGGGCCCCGTAGGACAGTGTCAAAAGTTTGGCTTATAATATCTGTAAGGGAATCGGGACCGTTACTTCAACACAGAAGTTCATTCAATGTTTACAGCAGGTTAAAAGGGTGTTAAAAAACGTGTGATACCTGCTAGCAACCTATCGCCCCGTTGAATATGACACCTAGCAAAATATGACGCCTAGTGCAATGCAAAGCCTATTCAAACATGACGCCTAAATGGACAAGACGTCTAGTTCGAGTAGGAGTCAGTGCTAGTGAAGACATGCAGGAATGAAAGCAGGGCGCTGACATTATATAGAAAATGATGCACAAGCCTAATTACGGGTTGGCACAGGGAGAAAAATACAAAAGAACATGGATCTAAGTACAGATGTACTGTCGGTTATAAAATCCCTAAATTATTACATTCAAAGGGGGGAGACAGGCTAAGATTAACTAATTCCCGGAGTTAAACGACCATTTCACAAGAAATGCGGGGTAAAGACAACGGGAACCGGCTATCGGCTATATTCATATTTTAGTTCCTATGGGCATAAGTTGGGACACTAAAAATTATCTATTTAAGGCATAGTTAATTAGATTCCAATTCTTTATCAAGTCGGGTGCTACATATTTGGGGATAGATTGATTTAAAAGATTGGTTTAAAAATATACACATAAAATGATTTTGAGGGGAAATAAATCTTTAGGGAAACAAGCATATGCTATAATTACTGAGAGAGGTACTGTGATGGTGAGAAATATAGTGATTGTTCAGAATTTTGGTTATCTGAAAATAAACTTAAGTGAAATAATTTTGGATCTTATTATGGCTATTGGGGTGTAAATTAAGCCACAGTGTGGTTCTAAATATGGGGACTTATGGTGTGAGACATATGTGTAAAGTTAATTATACTTAACGAATGAAGTGAAGGGCTAAGTGGATAAATAAATAATATATATATATAAAAAAATTATATATAAAAATA
>WWET01000389.1:466463-490422 GCA_011038615.1 Limnodynastes dumerilii
GATATATCCCTGCATGCAAAGAATACAATTACCTTGACTCCCCCTGAAATCAACATGGTTTAGCCCAGGAGTAACTAAGTTCAAGAACTTAACTAGGTCTGGATCCAGCCCATTGTGGTTAATTATATTAAAATAACACAACATCAACCAAAAAAAAACCACATCTTTCTTTTGTAAGAAAATCAGAAACATTATTTTGTCCTATCTCTTAATGAACTGTAAGTCTAACTCGCAGAGGTTCTGTAGTATACTGTATGTACATGAGGAACCTTAGAACTGAAGTAAAACAAAAGCCCTGTAGAATTATATAAAAGTGGAGTTATTTTGTTTAAATTAGAACTCTATCATTGTTCAATCCATGCAATCTTACAAAAACACTCCTTTTCATTAGAATCCCACTGCACAAATGTTTGGATTACCAGTGTCTAATACATTAGATAATTAATGGGTTGACTGATTTGGCTAATTGTACAAGATGTATTTTTGCAGCTGCTTTGGCAAGCAATGTGAAACTCTTGCAGTTATTTTAAAGGAAAATATTCATTATTAACAGAAGGTGAAAGAAAGCAATAGTTCTTCTTGGCCAGGCTACCGGCTCACGCTACCTAATAATGTTCACTTGGCAAAGCCTGCTTCCAGATGTAAAGCACCTATCTAGGCTTGTTAAATATGTAACAGGTATGACATTATAAATAAGATTAAGGATGCTGCCCACCACTGCAGGATGTTAAATCCCTGTACTTGTACTCACTTCGGAGGAGCAAGAAAAAAAAAAAAAAAAGATGAAAACAAATGCATTCAATAAAACTTTACAGAAATTGCCGGCGATGTGACAATAACGAACCATTATAGAACACTGTATCTACTATAAAAGCCAGTATTTCCTATTGTGCACAGAATTCATACACAGAAAATAATACAAAGCTGCACTGATGTATTAACATGAAAAATTTTATTTTAATTTTTTTATATTTATGAGAATTAAGGGACGACTCATGCACTGGTGAAAAACACTTACTATGGACTGGATCCGCACATGAAATATTGGGCTGGATCCAGACTTAAGAAGGAGCTTGAAATAAGGGGCCATATTCAGAGATCCGTTTTCACTGCGATTTCCGTGCGTATTTTTAGGTACGTTTCAACTGCGCACGTATAGTATCTTTATTTACGTAGTTCACATAGACTATACGTGCGGAAGTGCCTCATGGACGGACTTGTGAATCTCATGTGGGTAAATACGCACAGATCTCCTACGTAAAAATACGCACGTGAGAATTTAAATTACAATGGGCGGGGTTAGGCATTTTAATGAAGGAGTGTGGGTGCGGTTAGTTAGGTACGCACGTACGGAACTACTCGACGCACGGAAATGCCCACGTAAAGATAAGGCAAGTCCAGGCACTCGTAACTCACAGAAAACCCGTCCGTGTGAGAGGAGTGTCCGGGGTGTGGCCTTGCTGCGTCCGAGCATATAATTGCGTACTTTTCTCGGACGGATCTCTGAACACGGCCCAAGGAGAGGAAAGTCACTCCTGGGCTATACCATGGTGATTGCAGGGGGGTCATATTTCATCTGTTGCAAACAGTATTAGAGTTGAGAGGTGATGTTTCCTATCCCAAGTCTAAATAACAGTGTGATAGTAAAGCTGGTCAGTATCTGTATGCAGTAAGCAATTCAAAGATATACAGTATCCCTGCATGCAAAGAATACAATTAACTTGACTCCCCCTGCAATTAACATGGTTTTGCCCAGGTGTAACCTTTCTCTCTTAGGGCCCTATTCAGACTTCCGTTTTGAAACGCGATAGCAAATATACGCACGCACGTAGCTAGGAACACCCACCAAAACTTCAGTCACTCCCCTTGCTAATCCGTGCTCACATAGACTTACATCACCATAGACCACCTCTATCTTTCCGTGTGCCGCCCCGTGCGTGTGTCCTCTGTACGTGCATATCATGATAATTGCGCCCACTTTCCGTCATTTAAATGCATCACTCCGCCCATCTTTACTTAAAATCTCCCGCAGGTATATTTGCGTTGCATATCCAGACGTATGTACACATGTGCCTATCATACGTCCGTCCGAAAGGCACTTCCGTGCGAATAGTCTACGTCAACTACGTACAAAAAAGTTACTACGCATGCGCAGTTGAAACTTATCTAAAAATACGCACGGGAGTCGCCGTGTAAACGGAAATCTCAATACGGCCCTTAATTTCAAACTCCTTCTTAAGTCTGGATCCAGCCCATTGCCATTATTGCAATGCAATTGGATAGCATTTTGTCCACATTTGTATTCAGTACATAGGAACATATATGTGCCACCCTGTTCGGAACATATTCAACCCCCTGCAGACTTTTCCAACACATTTTGTGTTGTGACGGCAAGTCAGCATGACCTGCGCAGTATAGGCATTTTGGTGCTACCTATACTCACTTTTGTTCTGCCTCAACTGTGAACTGCAATCAGGCTGCATCATTAATTTTTGGTTAAAAAAATTTTGGGCAAGTTATTTGAGTAACATGAACTATGATGAATAAAGACTGGAATCTGGTGAGTTACTTGGCTATATAAAATGTATTTAACTCTTTGTCCCAATATTTGATTTGAGATTATTGCACGGACAGTCCTCTTCTATATAACATAAAAGGAGGAAGGATTGGCCTCTCTGAGGCTATATATCTTTACCAACCGAGCGAGTGATCCATGCCTTACACTTTCAAGATGTAAAAGTAAAATTCTGCACTCATCCATATGAATGCCAAAAAAAGATATTTTCTAGACTTGAAATAACCCAAATTCCACTTGAATATGTTTCTTGAACTGTATCTTCATCTGTCTCATCTCACCGTTTGATAATATGTACTAAATGTCAGTAGACTCATACATATAATATATAGCTACAAAGGATATTCACCTTATAGGAAATAAAGAGAAATTGTAATTTTTTGAACTACTGATTTAGAAATAAGACCACAGTATATAAAAAGAAGAATCTAATAAACAAAAAATTTTAAAAGTAGATTTTATTTTGTAGAATTGAATATGTGTAACATGCCGCTCCCTACTCCTGCTCCATCTCTCCGGTGCTGTGAATGTGTGTAACATGCCGCTCCCTACTCCTGCTCCATTTCTCCGGTGCTGTGAATGTGTATCATGCCGCTCCCTACTCCTGCTCCATTTCTCCGATGCTGTGAATAGGTGTATCATGCCGCTCCCTGCTTCTCCTCCATCTCTCCGGTGCTGTGAATATGTGTAACATGCCGCTCCCTACTCCTGCTCCATCTCTCCTGTGCTGTGAATATGTGTATCATGCCGCTCCCTACTCCTGCTCCATCTCTCCTGTGCTGTGAATATGTGTATCATGCCGCTCCCTACTCCTGCTCCATCTCTCCTGTGCTGTGAATATGTGTATCATGCCGCTCCCTACTCCTGCTCCATCTCTCCTGTGCTGTGAATATGTGTATCATGCCGCTCCCTACTCCTGCTCCATCTCTCCTGTGCTGTGAATATGTGTATCATGCCGCTCCCTACTCCTGCTCCATCTCTCCTGTGCTGTGAATATGTGTATCATGCCGCTCCCTACTCCTGCTCCATCTCTCCTGTGCTGTGAATATGTGTATCATGCCGCTCCCTACTCCTGCTCCATCTCTCCTGTGCTGTGAATATGTGTATCATGCCGCTCCCTACTCCTGCTCCATCTCTCCTGTGCTGTGAATATGTGTATCATGCCGCTCCCTACTCCTGCTCCATCTCTCCTGTGCTGTGAATATGTGTATCATGCCGCTCCCTACTCCTGCTCCATCTCTCCTGTGCTGTGAATATGTGTATCATGCCGCTCCCTACTCCTGCTCCATCTCTCCTGTGCTGTGAATATGTGTATCATGCCGCTCCCTACTCCTGCTCCATCTCTCCTGTGCTGTGAATATGTGTATCATGCCGCTCCCTACTCCTGCTCCATCTCTCCTGTGCTGTGAATATGTGTATCATGCCGCTCCCTACTCCTGCTCCATCTCTCCTGTGCTGTGAATATGTGTATCATGCCGCTCCCTACTCCTGCTCCATCTCTCCTGTGCTGTGAATATGTGTATCATGCCGCTCCCTACTCCTGCTCCATCTCTCCTGTGCTGTGAATATGTGTATCATGCCGCTCCCTACTCCTGCTCCATCTCTCCTGTGCTGTGAATATGTGTATCATGCCGCTCCCTACTCCTGCTCCATCTCTCCTGTGCTGTGAATATGTGTATCATGCCGCTCCCTACTCCTGCTCCATCTCTCCTGTGCTGTGAATATGTGTATCATGCCGCTCCCTACTCCTGCTCCATCTCTCCTGTGCTGTGAATATGTGTATCATGCCGCTCCCTACTCCTGCTCCATCTCTCCTGTGCTGTGAATATGTGTATCATGCCGCTCCCTACTCCTGCTCCATCTCTCCTGTGCTGTGAATATGTGTATCATGCCGCTCCCTACTCCTGCTCCATCTCTCCTGTGCTGTGAATATGTGTATCATGCCGCTCCCTACTCCTGCTCCATCTCTCCTGTGCTGTGAATATGTGTATCATGCCGCTCCCTACTCCTGCTCCATCTCTCCTGTGCTGTGAATATGTGTATCATGCCGCTCCCTACTCCTGCTCCATCTCTCCTGTGCTGTGAATATGTGTATCATGCCGCTCCCTACTCCTGCTCCATCTCTCCTGTGCTGTGAATATGTGTATCATGCCGCTCCCTACTCCTGCTCCATCTCTCCTGTGCTGTGAATATGTGTATCATGCCGCTCCCTACTCCTGCTCCATCTCTCCTGTGCTGTGAATATGTGTATCATGCCGCTCCCTACTCCTGCTCCATCTCTCCTGTGCTGTGAATATGTGTATCATGCCGCTCCCTACTCCTGCTCCATCTCTCCTGTGCTGTGAATATGTGTATCATGCCGCTCCCTACTCCTGCTCCATCTCTCCTGTGCTGTGAATATGTGTATCATGCCGCTCCCTACTCCTGCTCCATCTCTCCTGTGCTGTGAATATGTGTATCATGCCGCTCCCTACTCCTGCTCCATCTCTCCTGTGCTGTGAATATGTGTATCATGCCGCTCCCTACTCCTGCTCCATCTCTCCTGTGCTGTGAATATGTGTATCATGCCGCTCCCTACTCCTGCTCCATCTCTCCTGTGCTGTGAATATGTGTATCATGCCGCTCCCTACTCCTGCTCCATCTCTCCTGTGCTGTGAATATGTGTATCATGCCGCTCCCTACTCCTGCTCCATCTCTCCTGTGCTGTGAATATGTGTATCATGCCGCTCCCTACTCCTGCTCCATCTCTCCTGTGCTGTGAATATGTGTATCATGCCGCTCCCTACTCCTGCTCCATCTCTCCTGTGCTGTGAATATGTGTATCATGCCGCTCCCTACTCCTGCTCCATCTCTCCTGTGCTGTGAATATGTGTATCATGCCGCTCCCTACTCCTGCTCCATCTCTCCTGTGCTGTGAATATGTGTATCATGCCGCTCCCTACTCCTGCTCCATCTCTCCTGTGCTGTGAATATGTGTATCATGCCGCTCCCTACTCCTGCTCCATCTCTCCTGTGCTGTGAATATGTGTATCATGCCGCTCCCTACTCCTGCTCCATCTCTCCTGTGCTGTGAATATGTGTATCATGCCGCTCCCTACTCCTGCTCCATCTCTCCTGTGCTGTGAATATGTGTATCATGCCGCTCCCTACTCCTGCTCCATCTCTCCTGTGCTGTGAATATGTGTATCATGCCGCTCCCTACTCCTGCTCCATCTCTCCTGTGCTGTGAATATGTGTATCATGCCGCTCCCTACTCCTGCTCCATCTCTCCTGTGCTGTGAATATGTGTATCATGCCGCTCCCTACTCCTGCTCCATCTCTCCTGTGCTGTGAATATGTGTATCATGCCGCTCCCTACTCCTGCTCCATCTCTCCTGTGCTGTGAATATGTGTATCATGCCGCTCCCTACTCCTGCTCCATCTCTCCTGTGCTGTGAATATGTGTATCATGCCGCTCCCTACTCCTGCTCCATCTCTCCTGTGCTGTGAATATGTGTATCATGCCGCTCCCTACTCCTGCTCCATCTCTCCTGTGCTGTGAATATGTGTATCATGCCGCTCCCTACTCCTGCTCCATCTCTCCTGTGCTGTGAATATGTGTATCATGCCGCTCCCTACTCCTGCTCCATCTCTCCTGTGCTGTGAATATGTGTATCATGCCGCTCCCTACTCCTGCTCCATCTCTCCTGTGCTGTGAATATGTGTATCATGCCGCTCCCTACTCCTGCTCCATCTCTCCTGTGCTGTGAATATGTGTATCATGCCGCTCCCTACTCCTGCTCCATCTCTCCTGTGCTGTGAATATGTGTATCATGCCGCTCCCTACTCCTGCTCCATCTCTCCTGTGCTGTGAATATGTGTATCATGCCGCTCCCTACTCCTGCTCCATCTCTCCTGTGCTGTGAATATGTGTATCATGCCGCTTGTTATATTTCTTTAAAGTTAATTATTTTGGACTCAGTAAATGAATCATTTTTGCAAAGTGGTACTTCACCCGGTTCCTTAGCGGGTAAGTGGTACTCAGCAAAAAAAGGTTGAGAACCGCTGGTATAGATAATATGATTGATTTTTGTGATCTTGCTTCTAAAGTGTATGATACCTTGCAATTGAAGGAGAGTTCAGAATCCTATTGGCAATCAGTACCTAAACATGTCTGTGTTCCTATAAATTAGGCTAGAGCAAAGCTGCCAGGTCTGTAAGCTGCCTTAGTGAATCATTTTTAAGTGATAAGTAGATTTTAGAGTTACACCGGAGTTAAACAGGAGGAAAACAGAGGAGAAACAGCAGAACAACCAGCACTTCAACTAAGGACTACTTTCACAACAAGTTATAGTCTGTTCTACTCCATCTAAAACAGCAACTTTACAAAAACAAACCTTCAGGACAGCTTTACCTGCATATTGCAATATGAAAGCACTCTATTGCTGCTAGTACTGGATTCCTTGCAATACTTAGTATCAAACCCTGATTATTTAACTTTTAAATTCATGCTTTTTATTATTGTCATTTCATTTCTCCAGATCCTCTCTCCAGCTGCCTATATCACTACTACTTGCCTTCTTCCTACCCTAATGGCCTTGGCCTCTCCATTCACAGAGCAGAAGGAAGGACCGAAACATTATCTTCAAGCAAGTGGACAAGATTCTTCAAGCAACTAGAGAAGATTAACTGCAAAGAAGGAAGAAACTACAAGCAACTCGTCCCAAGAATCAGAGTCAGATTCAGATTGGATTATGCCCACTCCATGCCACTGAAACTGCCCTGACAAAGGTCACAAATAATCTCCTCCGTGCCAAATCTAAGGGCCACTTCTACATTTTCATCCTCCTAGATCTATTGACAGCCTCTGACACTGTTGATCACCCTCTCCTATTCCACACCCTTCACTCTCTCGGCCTCTTTGGCCCTGTCCACTCCTGGTTCTCCTATCTCTCGGATCACTCCTTCTCTGTCTCAACCCCCAGCTCCTCCTCCCCTACCACTCCTCTTCTTGTTGGTGTTCCTCAGAGCTGAGTTCTTGGTCCCCTTCTCATCTCCCTCTACACCTCCTCTCTGGGTGACCTCATCAGCTCCCTTTGGCATTTGCCACCACCTCTCTCCCCCTCTCCTGTCAAAAGTATCAGATTGACTCTCGGTCATCTTCCCATGGATATTCTAGTGCTTTCTCAAGCTTAACATGGACAAAACTGAAATCATAGTCTTCCCTTAATGTATCTCCTCTACTCCTACTATCTACATTACTATCAGTGACTCTGCCATCTCCTTCTCCACCCAAGCCTGCAACATGGGCGTCATCCTTAACTCCTCACTTTTCTTTACCCCTCACCCCACATTTATTCCCTCTCACTGTCTTGCCGCTTTCAACTCTGCATCATAGCTTGCATAAGACCCTTCTTAACTGCAGATGCCATGAAAACGCTGACCCTCTCTCGTTATCTCCTGTCTTGACTACTGCAACATTCTAAACCCATACTTAATGCCACAGCCAGACTCATCTTCCTTTCCAAACGCACTGCCTCCACCTCCCCTCTCTGTCTATCTCTACACTTGCTTCCTATCAATTTCAGAATTCTTTTCAAGCTCCTCACCATAACTTACAAGGTTCTTCAACCTCTCCTTCCTTCTCTCCATACACACTCCTGCCCGACCCCACCGGTCTGTCGGTGACCGCTACCTCAACTCCAACCTAATAACTTACGTCTTACATCCGCATCCAAGACTTCTCCCCACTTGCTGCCCCTCTGCACTTGAACAACCTACCACAACCTATCAGGCAATGCAACACCCTCCAAAAGCTCCCTCAAAAGCCACTTCTTCAGACTAGCCCACCCTTAATCTACCTAAGCTTACCTGTCCTCCCCATCTTCAGTCTGTCTCTCCTGTTCGTTCACCCCCTCCCACTTAGCATGTTAGCTCTTATAAGCAGAACCCTCCTCCCTCCTGTTATCAACCCTCTACCTTGTCCTCATTAATTCTCACCTTTTCTCTATACTGTGTATCTTTCTCCTTATCATCTGCTCCTACACACATATCCTGCATCTCTATTTTCCATGCATATTGTTCTACTATTATTGTACCGTACTTTAGTTTTGCATTGTACTTGTACTGTATACCTTATTTATTTGAACTTGTACCGTCTGTTAATTGTGTTGTATATGTAACCATTGCCTTTGTACGACGCTGCAAATACGGTGTGGCGCCTTATAAATAGACTTTAATAATAATAAATAATAATCTTATGTTCATTCCAACAAGCTTTTCCTTGTCTGCCTAAGGGGCTGTCAACTGTTTTACAACCTGCACTTGGTCTGAAAAGTTCGACCCCATCATCGTGGGCTCTGGTAAATGCCAGGATCTTTGTTTATTCCACGACAAAGTGAGGATCCTGTCATAGGATGCCAGATCTCATTTGTGTATTACACAACAAAACTGGTACATCAATGACAACCATTAAGTACTCCTAAATAATAAATAACATATAAAACAGTCACAGGCGTTTTACAGTAGACAGTCTGTGTTTCATTTAATAAATGTCCTCCTTTATGTCTGGATTCTATTAAACCTAAGAATCAACATTAAAAGTGGATAAAAATGAATACAAATTTTATAAAGCTAGAAGCAACTGAGCAACCTTGGAAAAGCACCAAATCTTTCACATAACTGATTAAAATCCTATGCCTCCAACCTCAGAAACAGAAAACAAAATGAACAGCCTTTCAATGATTTTATTTGTGAATTTAAGCTAATGCATTAGTCTCAATACCAAACACACAACCTTGAATATAAAACAACAAAGTTTGCTTTTATTATGATTTAAAACAATTAAGCTGTACTGTAGAAAAGCGAGACGATTCATAGGTGTTTCCAAAACCATGAATTCTCCCGACAGCTGAATTAGGTTTGAATGATTGAAACTGACAGAAACATAATGAACTAATAATTCATTTTAAATGCACTACCATCTTATAAGATTCCAAGATATATTAATTAATATAAATTGCATATTAAAGGATGAATAATATAAGGAAAATTATGTGCAACCACAAATTACCTTTAAAAAAATGTGATTTCTGTCATTTACAGAAGGGTAAATGCAAAATGGTCAATCTACATGCACTCAACTCTAAAGACAATGGGGTAGATCCAGAACTACGTGTGTGTGTGTGCGTACGTATATTTGCGGAGCGTATTTTCGTACACGTAAGTTTGCTACACTCCCCTCGGCACACCCCTTGCACGGACGTATTTTGTCAAAATACGCGACCCAAAACCTACCTTAACTTTTCCAAACGTAACTGCATACGTCCGCGCACGGACACGCCCATACTGTACACTTTATATACCACCCCCCGCCTACTTCACGTAAAACGCACGTATTATTGACTAGCGTAAATTTGTCACGCCCACACGTATTTACGTGAATCACCCATACGTTCTAAAATACGCTACGTGAATGTGCGTATTTTCTATGGTGCGCATGCGCAGTGCGTTCTAACCTGCGATTTTACGTCTCCGCCACGCATAAATTCGAGGAGAAGCGTAGTTCTGGATCTACCCCAATGTAAATATGTTACTGCAAATTGTGCACAGAACTGTTTATCTGCCCAATAGTGTGTTATACATTATTTAAACATTATTTACCAATTTAGTCGCTAGCTTTTGAGTGCATTTTATTTCTATTTTTAGTGTTCTATAACCAGTGTGTAGCAGAACAGGGAATTAGAGCCTTATAGACAGTTTGTACACACCACCAAGGAAATGAGAAAAACTGGCATGTTGAAAGCTGCCAATGATAACAATGTTGATACCTAGTGAAACGACAAGGTAAACAAGGCATGCCAAGCAATTTGCTTTGAATTAGATCATTTACACCTTCTAATCATTTCATGAAAGCAATATTTAATTTAGTCTTTTGGCACACAAATGAAATCTTCTTTCCCTGCTCTAACTAAAGACTATATAAGGGGTTATTTTCCAAAGCAGATAAATACCATTTATAGTCTTTAATTTGTCATGTAAATGTTGATGTTTCTAAACAGAGACAGAATACAGAGAAGGATTTACGATAGTCAACCGAGCACTAAACCATAGGGCTGATTCAGAGTTGCACTTACACCTTTTTTTTAGGTGCCAGTGTAGACCTGGGCAATACCTTGTTGAATTGCAAGGGGAGGCAATTTTAAATTGTGAAATTAGAATTAGAATTAAAAGGTGAAATTTCTTAGCTCAACTCTATTTTATAGAATAAACATAAAGCTTTGCAGTACTTGAGTTCTATGTGTAAAAGTAAAGTATTTTCTCTTCATGCTAAAGATTTTAAATTAATAAACACCCCTTACTTTGAAAAATGATTTAGCCGAGCTGTACACTTGCACCTTTTTTACCCTTTCGCCCAAACTCTGAATCAGCCCCCATATGTTCACCCCTAGATTAGCATATAAGTTAACAAGCATTACAAAGATTATTTTACTATTAACTATTAATGGTAAACAAGAATGTTAAGTGTTAGATTGCAATGGTAAATACACCCTTTTAATTGTGTACTGTAATACTTGATTATTTAAGTGTTTATTGTTATAAGAGATAATTTTACACAAAATAAAAATAAAAAACATTGAAATAAAAAAACCCACCTAGTAGAGCGGACATGTTCTGGAATATCCGGAGCAATTCAGGGGTAACACAAATACAGTTTTCCAGTGTCACTAACCTAGAAATAATAGGAAATGTGTTATGATGTAGAGTATATCTCTATATAATCACTGTAAACTAACAATAACGCCATGAAGGTGGTTGTGACTTTCACACAGAATTGTCATTAGATAGAATTCTTGGTTTATTACAATTGCAGTGATACAAATATATCATTAGAACTGCTATACAGAAAGTGTTTAGTACATTTTATTTCTTGATAATATGGATGCTAAATTAGACCGTGTAAAGATTCTATGCACAGCTGTATGCTAGTGTAGCCCTCCCCTTTGTTATACCATGAGGTGAATGTGGGGATCAGTAACTTGCTGGTATTATAGAGTAACTACGACTGCATCAATCTGAAAGCCTGTCCTGTCATTGTGTATGTGCTGTGGGGTTGCTTACCATTATTACAGAATCACCAGTGACTGTATTATCTCTAGCAAGTTTGCTTTCTATACACATCAGTATGATAAGTGGTTAAGATAAAATGTGTCATGAGAGAGAAGGAAGACACAGTTATCCATCTCCACAATCACTGGAATGACAGATGGGCGATATTTCAAGAGGTATCTGTATAATTAGCAAGCACCAAGTTTGTATATAATGCACAATCTATGTGATATAGATAGAAGCTGCTTTATAAACAATGACTTCTGATACGAATACTTATATCCAGTGAGTTTCCATGTATCTACTTCTTGAACCTTTTGCATTATTAAAACAGTCGATGGAGAGCATATTCTCCCCCTCCATGCATCGTAAAGGTGACCTAATCTCATCACACTACCTGGGTCTCAGAATGACTCTCAGCATGACATTACCCTTGAATTACTGATTAGACTTTTCCTATCAAATAATATAAAAAAAAATACATAAACAATTGTATTACCAGACTATGTGCCCACCACATTGTATTTACAAATAATTATAGCTAACATTCCTCAGTAAAGGATCTGTTAAAAAATAGTAAAATTGAACACTGAATATTGCAGTCATATTTCTGCTATTATTGTGGGTAAATATGATTTTACTGAGCAAGCTTGCTGTATGGCATAGGTTTACTTCCAACCAACCATAAGGGATACATGAGTCAAACATGACCTCTGTTCAAACAATCTTCTGGATGTCAGTAAACCTTGGGCACTGTAACTTGAAAGATTAACTCTGGGTGATGTCATCTCTCAAGTGCCGGCAAATATGAAATCCCAATAGAGCTAACGTGCCGAAAGACAAAGGATTGCTTTAAAGCAAAAGAGCAGCAGATGTAAGTGGAACAAAGCACATACACAGCATTTTATTTTTATTCACACGTTGCCTTGTAGCTGTATTTAGCTGTAGATGTATTTCATGTAACAGAAAACCATACCTTAACAAACTGATAATGTGGTTAAAGATCCTGGCTTCCGAGCTTGCCACAGTGAGGTGCCTGGTAATAATATAATAGCCTGACTTCCAATTATTCCTACCATGATTTCAGCTGGTGCGGGCTCGCTCTCTCTGCACTGCTTATGGAATTATTTATCTGTGCTAACCAATCGCAATGCATTCCGACATACCAGACTTAAAAGCAATAGACATGTAAGGAGGAGAGTGGGGTCATTCTACTTTTGGTTAGAACATTAAAAAATATAAATGAATAAAAATAACAAATGTTGAACCTTTTCCACAGTTGTGTAAAGGGGCTGCTTTCTGAAGGCAGGGACAGCTAGGATGGATATGGATCTTCTGGATCAATGTGGGTTGGGAAGCGAATAACGCTTCCATAAATTAGCAGGGGGAAGTTATTCATACTATCCAGACTTTATGTGAGGATAACACAGAAGTTTTAATGTAGGGACCTTGGATCGTATGTTCATACAAGCGAAGGCAGTGGCCTCTCCTCACTTATACTGAAGGCTGGATCCAGCGGAAGCTCCGAGAGCAAAGTTTTGTAAGTCTGGATTGTGACGTGTGTGCCTACATGATCCGATCCGATTTGTCCACATCCGACCAATGACACTACCGACAGACTTCCAATCTGCCACTATTTTAAGTGCCAACGAATTGATACACTTAGATGTGTTAGTAAATAGCTCACATTGATGTGTGAATACAGTGTGGATCCCCTGTATGATCTGGTCCAGTGACTCCACCTGATGGGTTGAGTTGAGTTGTCTCCATTTTGAATATCATCAGCATAGGTCCTGTCTGTTATTACTACCGATTCAGTCGGGAAACGTAACGTATTCCCAGGCTGTGTGAGTAGTAAAATCCAGTCGGCTGTCTAGATAGTGTAGCTCAGTGCTAGAAGATCTATTCTTAATCTATAAAGCATCCAGATGTAGCAAGAGAAGCCTTAAAGACCTGGTGGGGTTTATGCTTTGTTATTACAGACAGTCTGTAAGGTAATATATGTGATATTACAGTTCTCGGCACAACTGAAGAAAGTAATCTCTAGTTTGATGTACAGTAAACCACACAGCAACACCAGCAGATTACACAATACACAAGAGTGTGCTGCCCTCATCAGCTTTGTACCAGTAATGTTCCCTATAATAGTGATCACATATTCACATAATAACCTAACAATAAACATCATATTTATACAATACACAAACACAACCATCTGCTTAAGAGGATACTTCAACTGGTTAGTGTGACAAATTATATAAACTGGATTCATTTATGAGGGTGGGTGTAAAAGACAGGTTTGTAGGTTATATAAAAAAAAATGTTCCATGGTAAAAACTACAAGGACAAAAAGAAAACTGCCAAGGCTCCAGAATAAATCATTCATTGCTTGATAATGAAGTAACAGGGCAGAAAATGGAAACTACATAGAAATAAGAGGGATTCTGTAGCAAAATGACGCTCAGGCAAAGCCCAAAGCAGTGATAAGCAACACACACATAGGTGACACATAGATTGTTCTCTAACCATCCAAAGGGCCACGCATTACCTTTACGTATAACTAATACGTCCGGTGTTTAGCGATTTTTACTACTGCACATGTGTAGTAATTTTTTATGTAATGTACGTATCTTTTTCTTACGTAGATTGCGTAAATGCGGTCTTTCAGACCGCATTTACGCAATCTGACGCATTACCGTATAACTAATACGTCCGGTGTTTAGCGATTTTTACTACTGCACATGTGTAGTAATTTTTTATGTAATGTACGTATCTTTTCTTTTTATAGACTGCGTAAATGCGGTCTTTCAAACCGCATTTACGCATTCTACGCAAGAAAAAGATATGTAGATTACATAAAAAAAATTAAAATCTCTAAACACCGGACGTATATATGTTATACGTCAGGTGTTTAGCGATTATTACTACGCATGTGTAGTAATTTTTAAACATAATCTACGTATCTTTTTCTTACGTAGGTTGCGTAAATGCACATGCGCAGTAGTAAAAATCGCTAAACACTGGACATATATGTTATACGTCCAGTACTCTGAATAAGGGCCTAATTCCTATGATATGATAATTATTTGCTGACTAATATATATTTTTATATTTATATATTCTTTAATTTAATTAATTTTTTAAATACAATAATAACAACAGGCCCGATTAAGAATTCCGCTTCTGGAACACTGACACTTGTGAACAGGAGCTTGGGTTGAGTAGTGTTCCCTCTTAGTCAGTGTGCAATATAGGCATTGCCTCTTAATGCATACCCACACGGACTTCTCTACTTCCGTGAATTTCCACTCCCTCACAATCTTTTGCTCAGGAATCCGATCACATGTACAAACTTTATTCTGTATCTTGTCCAATGGGTATAAGCAGGAGAGTGTTCCATCTGGAACTATCTAATCTGTAGATGGTGAATGTCACCTCCAGTATAAGGATGCTTTGACCACAGTGTGAAGTATAACACAGTGAAATAGTCTTCCATGCGGATGCCACCTAGAGGCCTATTTATATCATTGCATTCATTTTCCTATATAACATACAATGATACTATGGCCCATTTCACACCTTCACATTTATGTGCAGCCAAGTTATGGTCATTTATTGGTCCCATGTTTTACTGAATTCCATACAGCAGAAGTCATGGTGGATCTTTCATGACTATGGATTTGGATGATGTTGGTTGTTGATACTAGAATGAACTGAAATGTGAAGGTGAGAAGAGACCCTACGGGAGAGATGGGAGGATATAACGCACTATCTAGGACGGGATACTCTGAGGAGACACTTTGTACCTGATGTCATTTTCTGATAGCCTCCTCGGCAGATCCTCTTTGTCCTCCTTTGGTTCTTGTACTTCCTCATCTTTCTCCTCATGTGGACTCTCTTCATCTACAGAACCCTTGCTTTCCTTCGTGGCAGAATCCTTACTGATTGCCTGAACTTCTTCTGCCCCTCTCTTACTATTCCCTTCCTCTCTGACCTCCTCCTCCACCTCCTCCTCCTCTTCCTCCTCCTCGGGGAAGCCTACGTCCTTATGGTTCTCCCCCCTGTGCCACCCCTCTGTTCTATCACTTCTCTCCTCTATTTCTCTCAATCTTCTAACAAGCCCAACATTCAGGAAAAAGAAGCATGCAAAATGGAAAAGAAAAGATGATGGTTAGCATACACATGACATGCAGGAGAAAATAAAAAGTCTGGGGGAGACATGCAAAATTCATCTTTTTCTTAGAAGACTATTTACTATACTCAATAGTCTACACTGAGTTGTAGATAATGAACTTCCATACTGTATATGGCCTGGTTTTTTTTTATTCTTTATGTTTTGTAGCTTTTGTACAACTCATGTAACAGGGGTATGACATTAGATCCCATTGATTACAATGTTATCATTGGTGTTTTTATACCACAACGGTGCACAAAAAGACCAGGGGCCAGATTTACTAAGCTGCGGGAAAGAAAAAAAATGGAGGTGTTGTCCATAACAACCAATCAGACTCTAGCTGACATTTTCTAGCATGTAATAGGAAAGTGAGAGCTAGAATCTGATTGGTTGCTAGGGGCAAAATCTCCACTTTTCCTTTCTCGCAGCTTAGTAAATCTGGTCCCAGGAAAGCAGAAAAAGTGCTACATTCAGAATATTTCTCCTCGCAAAATTCAATTTTATTATGCATATGTTGGATTAACCACAAAAATTAGGAAGACCAGGTGGACCAAGTGTTTTGTTGTGAACAGGTGGCATCTATTGGTTTGTTTTTACGAACGTCCTAACAATCTTGATCACCAATGGTACGATGTTGGACAAATGTGTGTAGTGTGTACACAAGTACACAGGTCTGACTGATTTTTCTGGCATCTCCGGTGCAGCATAGACAGATATCTGTACTGTGTGTACAGAGTCACGATTGTTTTAGCAGATGGTTAGGAGAGATGATGATTTCAGATCTGCTGGTAAATTGATATAATGTGTCCACGGGAATCTCCCTCCTCACCAGGACTTGCAATCATCAGAGAAATTGTAATAGCTATCACTTCTCAATTATGACTGCATACCATAGGAGTGTACAGAACTTTACTATGTTTTATTAAAACTATTTTGCAGACTATTTCAAGTTAAAGCTGAAAATACTGCCTGTATAACTTACTAATATCCAAAAATGCCGCACCAGCTCAATATAATATATGGGGCAAAACGCAAAGAAATAGGGGCTGCTCAGGTCTCAGAAAACATGGAAGTACATATAGAGGAGAGGGTTTGCAGTGGTAACCGTCATCCTGATATGAGACTCACACGCCATAGAGAAAACATCCAGGAACCCCGCTTCAATCAATGGCCACATTCGAGTAGTCAATATCGGGCACTAAAGGACGCATTGAGCTAGGTGGGCAGCTAAATAGTAGCATTTGAAATCAGGCAGACCAAGACCACCAGCTCTCATAGGACAGTGCATAATTTTAAGACGGACGCGCGGGCGCCGGCCCTGCCAAACAAATCAGGTGATATGGAAATGTATGAATTTAAAAACCTGCGGAGGGACCCCGACAGGAACAGTCTGGAACAGATACAGCAGTCTGGGGAGGATATTCATTTTAACAGACGTGACCCTCCCAATCCAGGATATGATCAACGAGCTCCAACGATCCAAGTCAGCAGTAATCTGGGTAAGGAGGGGGGGGGGGAATTTGCCTGGTATAGCTGGTTGTATGTTTTAGTCAAGTGTATCCCAAGATATAAAATTTTTTGTTTGTGCCATTTAAATGGAAAAAGGTGGTTGGTTCAGGCAGGATACGGAGACGTTCCAGGAGGGCCTGGCCTTGATCCAGAGATTTTACAGAGACCATAGTGTCCTCCACTGGGACCTGGAGATGAAACGGGAACCCCCAGCGGTAACGAACATTGTGTTGGCGGAGGACACGGGTCACAGGTTGTAAGTCTCTACGCTTCTGTAGTGTTGTGGGTGCTAGATCCTGGAATAACTGCAGGGAGGTGTCATTGTAGAGAATATGATCCTTATTGCGTGTGGAGAACTATTACGTCTCTTGGGCGTTGATCTGTGGGTGGACGGGAGCGAAGCGCCCTATGGGCCCGATCCAGTAGCAGGTCATTGTCCGTAACATACAGAAGGATTTGACGAAAGAGGGACTGAAGATAGCTGGGGAGTTCAGTATTTTTGATTGATTCAGGAACGTTACGTATGCGTACATTGTTCCTACGGGATCTGTTCTCCAGATCGTCTTGTTTTTCTTTTAGAATTTCAATCTCAGCACGCAAACGGACCATTTCGCTATCAAGTCGGTCATGGGAGCGGCAGAGGTCGTCCGTTTTTGATTCCAGTGTATCCGTGCGATTCCCTAACGAAGCAATTTCAGTCTTAAAATCGCATACCGCTTTTTTAAGTTCCTGCTGGAAGGTGATTTTAATGTCACTTGCTAAGTTGGTAATAGCCACTTGGACCATCGGGTCAATACTTGGAGATGGAGGGAGAGATATTGCTGGTGGCGAGGTTACAACGGGCGCAGGATCCGCACCATCCACACCAGGGCCCGATTTCTTAAAGTAAGGCGGAGTAGGGCCAGGCGGCAGCCGCTTCGTATTGTTTCTGCCAGCCATCTGGGCGCAGGTGACCATAGTGCAAGGTAGGAGAGTGATGAAAGGGTGTAGCAAATGAGCTTATGTCCCACAGGAAAAGTGTTGAATAAAATAAATGGTTCAGGATTGAAATTAGTATGTGTCAGGGAGGAGATACATTAGGGACCTCCAGGATACCTAAGTGAGCCACTTTACATCTTTGTCATGAGTAGCAAATCCTGTTGATTGGGTTTAGGACAAACTACAAAAAGTAATGTTGGTGCCCCTTATGGAGGGAGTCAGGGCCTGAATGGGTTGATGGGGCCCGAAGGAAGCAGAGTTAATGGTGGAAGGAGCGTGTCAGGTAAACAATTTACTGCTCTGCTGCACTCTTTTTTTTATTTATTTATTTATTTTTAAATAATAATAGGAAGGCTATAGAGACTATCTATTGTGGAGACCACTCAGGGTGATCGGAATTGGGTTCAAAGTGGAGCTGGGTAGTAAGTGATGGGGGGGGGAGCAGTGGCAATACAATTGGTGTCAGCGTGCCCTGAATAGAGCTGCCTACCCCCAAAGCTGTCCAGAGATCCAAGAAGCACCGCAGAAGTCTGCTGACAGGCGTCGTGAGGCACACAATGGGGGCGCCGATGGATCTGTCCGTGCACTGGGCTATGAAGCTGCTATGAAGCTGCCGCCTAGAACCGGTCCCAAGATGGTGCCGAGGGTGTGAATGGTTTCGCGCCAAAAGGCAAAAGCCTGAGGCAAATCCCCGTCAGCAGCGGCCGGCAGTCTGTTTCCAATCTCCCACAGGATAGTCTCCGGAGATCCACCGGACCCAGTCAGGGAACCCCTGCTATTTGTCGGCAAGTGAAGAAGATGCAGACGATAACCGCCGGGGGACTGTAGAGGCCGCGGGAGGATACCACCACGGCACCAGATCCACCGCTCCACCAGAAGTCCACCCAGGTAAGAGGGTCCCGCCGCGAAGCCTAGGAGGTACAGCCGACGTCCGGGGGCCACACTAGAGGTAGGCGGAAGGGTGCTCACACCGCCGCTGCCAACAATGTCCTGATGGCGGGCGCGTTTCTGCCACAGCACAACCCCGTGTGTCACGGAGACGGTGGAAATCCCCAAAGGGGGAGCAGGCAGATACAGCTGGGTTAGGGGGACCAAGAAAGAACAAAGAAACCCAAAATTTCGGATAAAAAAGGGTAATTATAGATTATTAACTGAGGAGCTCTATCACCACACGTCTTCGTGCTCCTGCAGCCAAACCACGCCCCCTTACTTACGTTTCTTAAGCTGGCCATACACTAGAACGATTATCTGCCTGATCACCCAATTATCAGGTGATCGGGAAAATAAACGCTGTAGTTAATGGCCAGGATCAATATCTCAAACATCAAATAAACGCACCAGAAATGCTCCGCTACAATTATTTGGTCTTTTTAACATGTTTGAACATGAAATTGGCAAGCAAGCTCCCGATATTTTAAGGGAGGCAATCAGCAAGCTGAATGGCTGCCTATTCTTCAAAGCTGCTGCTGCGGTACATCTATGTACAAAGCTGCTCTGACAGCTGTGAAGGTATACTTTACAGCTGTCAGAACAGCACAAAACATAGATATGCAGCAGCGGCTGTTGCAGGGAGTAGTACAGCCAAGTATCAAACGAAACCGCGTTGTTTGAAGCACAGCTTCGTCTGATCCTGTCTGTTCTACTGCTTGCAATAGCCGCTGCTGTATATCTATGCACTATGCTCTTCTAATAAGGTATAATTCAGAGCTGTCAGAGCAGCTTTGTACATAGATCTACAGCAGCGCCATAAAGAGCCCCCACCCCCTTCTCCTAGGATTAAAGGTCCCAGCAGATGAAGTGTATGATGCCGATAACGGGACATTTCCCTAGCGGGAAACCCACCAATAGTCGCCCCAGTGTATGGCCAGCTTAAGAATCTTTACTAGTTTTAGGATAGTAAATGGATGAACCATTTAAAGCATCACTACCAAGTGCGCTACTAAAAATACAAACAACACAACTACATACAGACAAGTGAAGGGGTGATGTTACCTACAAACCTATCAATTACTGAATCTCAACTGTGGATTATACTCTTGCGTATTCTAAGAAAGTAAGTCATTTCACACTTAAGCGTGTACACGGTCATCAGAGAGCAGCCAGACAATGAAGCCGTGGGCAAGGACCACTCTTAAAATCTGGCAACAGGTTTGATAATGGGACATTGGAGATTCTCGGAATCCATATTAACCTGTGCTTGTTGCTCAAAAGTTTTATACATTTACATTCAAGTGAATGCAGGAAAAGCAGAATGTAGTATTCATCGACCTCGCCAATTTGCCCAAGTCAAAAGGGGATATTCAATTAGACAGAAAGAAGGGAATCAGAATTTAGTGATTTTGATGACAGTCCGTTGTGGTGTGAGTTGTAGAAGGGAAAAGCTTAATTCCATAAATAACTAAATCAGAACCTGCATAAAGAGGGAAAGGGTTTGGGGACATTTATGAAAAATTGAAAATTGGAAAAGTAGCTTTTTTGTATAGAAAACAAACTCGTTTCTCTACAGCACAGTATTCAAAATGAACTAGGCCCCATCTGAGTCGTTGCTACAGGTAACTTCCTTCTTTCTGGGTACTAGTGTTTGAATTCTGTTGTCTGGGGTGCTCTCCTTGCACTGTTGTCTCATTCCATTCTGCCACCCGGTGGAGGAATACGTCATAACTTTAGTTTAACAACTGAGTCTCAAGTGTCCCTTTATGAGATGTACTGTGCAAATCTAGCCTGAGTTTTCTTGCAAAACGCTCTTCTAGAGCTGCTCCACTCTGTCAATATCTACATTGGTTTCCGAAATACTACAGAATCATATACCCACATATGTATCCTTACACATCTTAATTCGCTCTCTTAGATCTTCACAGGACCTACTTCTCTCCTCTACACAAAACAAATGCTCTGATTCCGGTTACAGGACTTCTCACGTGCTGCACCCATTCTCTGGAATAACTTTCCTCGCCCATTAAGACCCTCCTCTACTCTCCAAATTTTAAAGCACTTCCTCATTTCTTCATACAAGCTATCAACTTGTCCATCCTACTGCTTAATAGTTGTCAACCCCATTTACAATCGCATTGCTATCCGGTTTACTTTTGTGTTAAATTATTAACACAGCTTGAAAACTTTTCTATCCATACTAAAATTATCCTCACTCCTGTTACTAACAATTTAGTGTGACTGAATCATACAGAATACTGAGCACTTTTACTTTACACGATGGTTGGTTTATTGTGTGAAATATAGCACTTGTCCTTAATGTCCTATAGAGTGTAAGCTTGTGAGCAGGGTCCTCTTACCTACCCAGTCTGTCTGATAACACCCAGTCTTGTTATAATGACTGTTAAAATTGTAAAGCGCTACATAATCTGCTGACGCTATATAAAAACCTTTTATTAAATAAATGAATGTCTATCCCTACTACCACCTCTGCTGCAATGTTGTATATGTATCCTGTTCCTACAATACCCTGCATAACCCACTCTATACATTCACTCTATGTGTACCAACACTGCTGTTACCATTCCTGATCAAGTAATCACTGTCTGCACTACCATACATTTCAACACGCCATTTAGGTGCTGCCGCTAGCTTCCAGGATGCAATATTATGAAATTAAATGGGGACCACTCACTTTAGTAACATGATAAAATAAACAAGCATTACTTTACTGAGCTAGGTGTCAGACCTTATATTAACTTCTAATGTGATCGGAAGTCCAAGCAACACATGCACAGGGACTGCAATTGAAGGGCTGCTATATACAAACATTCACGCAAATGCAAACCCCTCTCCCTTCACCAGTGCAATCCCAATAGCCAGGTCTACCTTAGGTTTTCGACTCCAGTGAATATATCATGCTAGAGTTAGGAAGTCTGGATCGGTATGCAGAGAGATGGCACGAGGAAGTCACACTTTCAATTTGGAAGATTTGGAAGTGCCTTTTCTCTGGAGTCTGAATAAGTGTGTTACTATCCAGTAGCACGAATCAGTGATCTGATATGAGAGCTCAGAAAATAGTGGAACATAGGATTTTATGATCTGGGCCCATAAATAACTGGTCATCCAACATGAAGTAAAAAAAAAAGAAATATTAAGCCCCTATTCCAAGTATTTTGCATGCACAGTGGTAATTACCATTACAGACTGGCAGTAGTATATAAAGAGCTGTATAACAGAGAGAGGGTCAGGGACAGATCAGACATTCATTTTGATATATATGCTTATACTTAAGTCAGTATAGACATATCACTTGATAAATATCGACTGTTCCAACCATTTATCAATCTCATGACAGCCCCCAACATGCACAATGACATGATTAGAAAAGTACAATTGTTTTCCAATAATGGAATAAATCATTCTACAGTTTGTTGGAAGAGTATTTAATATTAAGGGAATAATTTCACAACACCGTCTCTACATTAGTTCTCTGGCTGTGGACGCAAGGACATAGTCAGGTCCATAAATATTGGGACATCGACACAATTCTCATATTTTGGTCTCTATACACCACCACAATGGATTTGAAATGAAACAACCAGGATGTGCTTTAACTGCAGACTTTCAGCTTTAATTTGAGGGTATTTACATCCAAATCAGGTGAACGGTGTAGGGATTACAACGGTTTCAATATGTGCCTCCCACTTTTTAAGGGATCAAAAGTAATGGGACAAGCTAAACAATCCTAAATCAAACTTTCCCTTTTTAATACTTTGATGCAAATCCTTTGCAGTCAAATACAGCCTGAAGTCTGGAAGGAGTAGACATCACCAGACGTTGGGTTTCATCCCTGGGGATGCTCTGCCAGGCCTCTACTGCAAATGTCTTCAGTTGCTGCTTGTTCTTGGGGCATTTTCAGTTTTGTCTTCAGCAAGTGAAATGCATGCTCAATCGGATTCAGGTCAGGTGATTGACTTGGACATTGCATAACATTCCACTTTTTAGCCTTAAAAAACTCTTTGGTTGCTTTTGCAGTATGCTTCGGGTCATTGTCCATCTGCACTATGAAGCACCGTCCAATTAGTTTTGAAGCATTTGACTGAATATGAGCAGATAATATTGCCTGAAACACTTCAGAATTAATTCTGCTGTAGTCACATCATCAATAAATACAAGGGAACCAGTTCCATTGACAGCCACACATGCCAACGCCATGACACTACCACCACCATGCTTCACTGATGAGGTGGTATGTTTTGGATCATGAGCAGTACCTTTCCTTCTCCATACTCTGGTACAAGTTGATCTTTGTCTCATCTGTCCATAGGATGTTGTTCCAGAACTGTAATGGCTTTTTTAGATGTTGTTTGGCAAACTCTAATCTGGTCTTCCTGTTTTTGTGGCTCACCAATGGTTTACATCTTGTGGTGAACCCTCTATATTCACTCTTGTGAAGTCTTCTCTTGATTGTTGACTTTGACACATATACATCTACCTCCTGGAGAGTGTTCTAGATTTGGCCAACTGTTGTGAAGGGGTTTTTCTTCACCAGGGAAAAAATTATTTTGTCATCCCCCACAGTTGTTTTCCATGGTCTTCCGGGTCTTTTTGTATTGCTGAGCTCTCTGGTGCGTTCTTTCTTTTTAAGAATGATCCAAACAGTTGATTTGGGCACACCTAATGTTTTTGCTATCTCTCTGATG
>WWET01000389.1:512482-527595 GCA_011038615.1 Limnodynastes dumerilii
ACTACATTAAATAAAGAGAACAACCGGACCACTACACTAAGGATAAGTGCAAGAAAAGCTTCCTCTCATGAAGGACATCCTTCTAGTGATTACACACCTGCCTGCACTATATTTAAAGGACTATGTGTGCTCATTTCAGCTACTTGCTCTCTGAGGAAACCCACGCTGGGAGAAACGCGTTAGAGCTCTATTTTATTTTACTGAAGGAATTTCTGTTATCTGCATGCTATTATTTGTCAAATCTGGTCTCTGAACAATACGGTGGCACAGTGGACAACATACGATTGGCTCGAGGACAGAGCACGTTCATATCTACTAAGCCCTACGGGTGCTCCAGACCGTTCATTTGTCTCCTATATACGGATCCTGCCAGTTTGCTGACTACGGCACCTAAAGTGTGAGTTAAAGGAGGCCAGCTGATCTCAACAACTTTACAGCCACCTCGCTGACGAGCGAGGTGTTTCTCCCTCCTACTTACAGCCGTCAGAATTCCACTATTGGCCGGTGTGTCCCACGGAGTCTCTGATACCTACCAACGATTTATGGTCCTAAAAATCAACAGTGAGTCTACCTAGATTGTGCTTATGCACTTTTGACTGTGTTAACCTTTTCCATCTACCCACCGTCAATAGAGTCTTGTATATTAAGACATCTCTAGGAACACAATTGCACTTTTGCGATCTTCTGTAATAGAGGAACTATAAATTCTAAATTACCAGTGTATGTCTTTATGATAATTACTCAGTGTACCCTTAGCAACAATATGCAGAATTAACAGAGTTTCTTTTTATTTTGTGATTAGCTATATATGTTTTTAGGATTGTGATAACATTAGCAATATTGCTTAATGCGAAGTGATTGTGCAAATAACAGAATTTTTGAACTGCCTCCAAGCGCTCTTTTTGACCAATAATCGTTGTAGTGTATGGCCAGCTTTAGGCAGGGTACACACTGGGGCTTTTTGTAAGATAATCTGTCCAATCACACAATCAAAATACCGTTTCACCAGATATCTCACCAGTGTGTATTGTCCAAAGATGCTCAAAAATCTTTTGAAACGGTCTGTGATCTTTTGATTTGATCTTCTGGAGCTCCTAATACACAGAACAAAGATGGAAAGATATCTTTTGCTTTTTGCAACTGTACTGTGTCTATTAGAAAAATCAGTACACAATGGTAAGATATCTGGTGAAATGGTCTTTTGATTGCGTGACTGGAAAGATTATCTGCTGAAAAGCTCCAGTGTGTACCCTGCTTAACATGACTGATTCAGCAGATGCAGGTCTGCTGTAAAATTGGACAATTGTGTATGATGGACTGGTGTTTTTTGCGACCTTGGTCTGTGTAATAAGTCTGGTCTGGAGATGGATATGAAGAGGATTGGACAAGAATGTATACAGTTTACCAGTAGGTATATACACTGTAAGAAAATGTCATTATCCTTGTCACTCTCTTTCATGAATAAAGTGCACCCTGTCAACACATTTCTTTATAGGACTTTATAGTCTTGCATGTGAATGTGTATTTTTGTGTACTTACAACTAAGTCTTGGTCCTGTAACAAAGTAAGAACAACTTCATACAGGGGTGGCCTCAACTCAGCTTTAAACTTTACCGAAATCCACTGTCCAATCAGCCAAATGACTCTACGACGTAACAATTTATACCTATAAGAAGATTAACAAAAGTATATAAAAACAATAAGATCACATAGCCACAAATCAAAAACAGATTAAAATACAAACTTAAGATGCTGCAAGAATCACGTAAAATATACTAAAAAAAAAACATAGAAGTTGCTCACTAACATGAGAGGATAGCAGAAAAAATATTCAACAAGTAGGAAGACAAGAGGCAAAAGCCTATACGGCCAATGTAAAAGAATGGTAGGTAGAAAGATTTATTATTAGAACCTCAAGCAAAAGATTAAAATAGATCTGCAATCTCTATCTCCACATATATTGATTAGCATTTTAACCATTCCCACTTGCCAGAACAAGCTTCTAACAACCTATCTTAAGAGCCCTGACTCAAGTATGCTGAAAATACTGAGTCAGCAGGGGTTCACCGATATTGTAAACTAACTAAAAGGGAAATCCCACTCAGGAAAAATTGTCATCCTTGATATAGGCCAATTAGTCCGGATACAAATTTGCTACAAATGTCCATTTTCCGCAGGGTCTGAATCCAGCAAGGAGACCCGAGTTTGGTAGGGGCAGAACTAGGTGGAGCTGGGCAGGACCACTGCCTCATTGAAGCAGTCAGAGGCTGATAGCATTAACAGTGCTCGACACTTCATGTAGGAGTGTTGAACGCTAAAGCACTAAAGCAATTATACATGGAGTGTCGAGCGCTGTTTTAAGCTATCAGCCTCGGAAAGCTTTCATACAGTGAAGGGGAGCAGATGCCATAGACCTCCGTCCCCCGTACAGCCGCACTCCTTGCTGCTCTGTAGTTATGCTGATATCTGGATCCGATCCAATGGTCCTAGCACATAACACAGCTGACTTATCATCTGGGAAAATAAAGGAGACATAGGTCTGCGATAAGAGAAGTATATTGTGCTGGAAGGAAACACGGACCATGCCAATGGACAAGAACATAAGGCATTGTAATAACTGTTACCAGAAACCGCAGCAAGTGCTTACTGCAAGTTCTACCTATTAAAAATACATTCATAACCCTCCCCACTATAAAAAGCATCCACTGTTCAATATATGCGCCTTTATTTTCCCTTCACTGAGTAACTATTGTTGCCCTGGGTGACACTATATAAAAATCCTGGCATGAATATTACAAGAATAAATTACATCTAAAGAAACATGGAAATTTGGATATTGAGTGCAAAAAAAAAGTCAAACCTAAAATAAAATGTAATTATAACTTAGACATTTTGTGATCTTAGTTTGTTTTCATTTGGTTTAGTTTTTTATAATCTACATTTGATTTCTCCGGAGACATGCAACCATTTCTTTCACTACTTCTGTGCTAAAATAAAGCAAGTTACTCATGTAATATAAATCATGGATCACAAGAGAAATGTAGCTGGCATACAAAATAATAAAAGTGATTTCACATTATTGATTGATGAAATATTCCTACCTTTCATGGGTAATTTGCAGTTCTCCTAGCAGCTGACTTTTAAACCATTCATCGAAGTCCACACTATCAAATAATTCATATGCAGCCAGTCCTACAGCATTGTACACTAAGGGAAGATAAATGAAAGGGAAATAGTCACAAGTAACAGGAGAAAAAGAAAGAACAAGATAATGGGTTTAGAAAAAAAAAAAAGTAGCACAGTTTAAATAAAATATGATGCCAGGCACTAAAGTATGGTGGCTTTGGGAAGCGATGTAATAAGAAGGTCGCTGTTCTGTCTTTAAGGCTAGACCTCTTTTATCTGTACTGAGCTGACTGCTGATCCGCATATAGTAAATAATACTGCTTAACCAGTGACTCCCTTGTGAGCATGAAACACCAGTAGTCCATGTCTCAGTGATTCACTTATAGTACATGTACGTCGTTTCTTACGTCAGTATCTGTATCGTGAACACATGGTAAAACTCCCTTCTCTCACAGTACCAAATTACTGAGACCTTAGGTCTGATTTCAGAGATAGACAGAAAGGGTTTAGCTTTGTGTGTTGTAGAGAGGTCATTAACATGTACTATTGTAATGTATAGAGGTCGCTAGAATTCCTTCTATAATGTACAGAGGTCACTATAGAGTGCATTGGTGGCTGTATTTGACTATTGCTGGTAGACAAGACTTGAGATAACTATTCCTTTGGCTATATAAATCGCATATATTATAAGACATACCAAGCATGTCATGATTTTTTGGGTCACTGGATTTTATTTGCTCTCCAAGGACCTGATCCAGACCTGTGCGTTTACTGTCTGGCAGTCCACAGGAAACAGCGGAGTCAATGCCCATGTCACTTCCTCTCACTCTATGTTCCATAAGCCTTGATTTCCGTACCGTAACATCTGTCGCGCACATGCCATATTCCCAATCTATTATCTGCTCATATCACGTCGCACTCACACTTCCTGCCATGCCTTTACTCTTCTCCCAATTGATGGCAAACTCTCATGAGCAGGACCATAACAAATTCACAAAAACAACAGTGTTCTGAATATCGGTCATGCATACAAAATAGTTGACTCTACTGTGCAGAGGATTTTTTTACATACCAGTTTCTTTAATAAGTATGGCATTTAAATCTTCTAAAGCAGTTGGACCTGAAACAAAAAAAAATAAAACAGATATAAAAATATAAACAATATACCAGTGCTCAAAGAAGGGAGAGGGGGGGACATGATAGCAGCTTTCACATATATCAATGTGACCAGCTAGAGGAGGGTAATATTGTTCAAAGGAAGAGGTGTTATAGAACACAAGGGCATGAATATAAACTGGAGGGTGGTAGATTCAGAGGAAATGTGCAGAAAAATGACTTCATTGAAAGGGTGATAGATAAGTGGAATAGCCTCCCATCAGAGGTGGTTGAGGCTAACACAGTAGAACAGTTTAAACATGCTTGGGATACATATAAGTATATCCTATAGAGTATAGCTAGGGTCAGTATAGTTTTAAATAAACTGGGCAGACTGGGTGGGCCCTGTGGTTCTTATCTGCTGTCATTTTCTATGTTTCGAAGTCTGCCTGTATTCACATTTTCCGTGAATAAGTGTTGTCAGTGTTACAAGTTCCATGGGTGGAGACTGTCTGCATAGAACATAAATGTATTACTGTATGTCTGCACGTTTACATATGATGCCTGCCTGTAGGGGGTATTTAATCATTTTAGATTTTATCCCTTAAAATTAGCATTTTCTTAGGTTGCACTGTCAATAAAAATGAACGTCAAACTAAAGAGGGGATTTAGCAAAGAACTCTGTGATTAGAGATCCACTGACTGGAACAGCAGATTGCAGGACATTCTAGAGAAGAATACTGAATCTTCTGCAATCACATACAACTCCCACTATAGGTTAAAGGTGAAGTGTGACTGATGTTTTCTGGGACTGTGTAGTGGAATGATGATGATTGGCTGCATAGTGGGATTCTTCCCGTTAAAACAGCATGATTAACATATCAAGGATGGGTTACAAAATGCCTATTTATGTATAGTTATTAAACATGGCGTAGTACACTATAAATTAGGTTACTCACTCATTTATCTGTGACCAAAATATATATGAATACAACTCCAGCTGGGGAAGAAAAATGTTATCACGGCAGTGAGGAAGTTAGGTGTCCCTGAGACCCCATGGTGTCCAGGGGGTAGCGGAACACAGGTGACTGATAGAAAAAGGCCAAAGGACAAAAATACACAAAACAGGCAGGTGTTAGACCCTGCAGTATACCTGTATACTACTATACTGCGGAACGGACACAGACAAACAATGAACATGAAAACAGGACACAGACCAGGTGGTAGTGCATATAGAATACTCAAATAATACTATATAGAGAAACTGATATAGACAATAAAGAGATACGAGCACAGGTCAAAGGATACACCATGCAGTATACCCGTATACGATAATCAGGATACATAGAATAAAATATTATCTTAGAGCAATACCCGTAAAAGAGCACAAATAAATGAGCAGGGAACAAAAAGCGTAATCCCTACAAGGTATTTTAAGCCCCAACCCAATAATGGTCTGAAAACACAAAGGAAAGCTACCCCGTCCACTATTGGCCAATGTCCTGGCTGCTAGGATACTAGCTGTGAAAAAATTGCACCAATTGCCTATCATCTAGGATGCCTAGCAACAGACGAGACAAAACATATGAGTCTGGCTGCTGAGTCAGGTGCGTAGCAATAGACAGGAGAGAGGTGAGTCGCCAGCTCACACAAAAGAGCCTTCTGGCTGTTGCTAAGTAGTGCAACAGCTCCTAACAACTGATAACTCTCAGACTATTGTGATATACCAAGTAATGAGTGTGGAATGTAGTGTGGAAATAGAAAGTCATTTGATTGACATTCATAAATTTGGTAACATTAGTCTGAAAATGTTTGTATGTCAATACAAACAAACTCGAAAAGGGTTGTTTCCTGACAACACTAAGGTCAATAGTATTATTTCATCAACCTTAGTATTGCTGATCATTAAAGATCCTACATTAACACTAAACTTCAGTCTAACTGAAACTTAAGCCTAACAGCAGCCTAGCCCTAACCCTATGATGAAATACAATACTCATCCATCGCATCAAGTGCAGATCAAGCGTCACAATCGAGTGAGGAGTCATCAAATGGGCGTCACTGCCAATCAGGGGCCTATAGAGCCAGTGGTGTCTAGCATTCGCCCGTCGTAAAGGAAAGTATCTGCCACTTGACTGTATCCCCCAGGTAATATACAATAGGGATTATAAAAGCATACTAAGTAAAGAAGTGATTAGATAAAAAAAAGTCATGATCACAGTACTTTTCACTGCACTTTGGGCCTGATTCCATTGAACGGGAAGCCCATGCTACTTTGGTTTTGAAGCTAGTTGTACAAATTTATATCGCAGATTTTTATACGCACCCTATAGTACATATTAAAATCTGCAAATTTTGTCTACCGTTATAGCTGGTTATAAGCACAATTAGCATTGCAAACAAAATAACTTGGGCTTCACATCCAATCAAATGTTTGCAAACCCTTTATGTCTTTTCTTTACCTTTGCTGATCACAAGACCTTCTTTTAGTTCTCTACACTTTCTGGTATTCTCTCTCTGCTGCAGTCATTATCCCACGGGTGTTGCTCATCCAATTGCCCTATTGAAAACCCTCTCTGACATCACATCCCTGTAAGAGCAACAGGTATCCTTGCTGCTGATTTTGCATCCTTGAGTCATCTCATGTGTTCTGGCTCCCTGGTTCCAGGTCCTGTAGTTTCTGCCTGTGTCTCCAGTATCTGCACTACTCCTGCAACCCTTGTTGTCTGTGGTCTTCTCCAGAATGCTGCAACCTGCCGCTTGCCTGCAGCCAAGACCAAACCCCACCATCAGGGGCTCTGGTGAACACCAGGCATGGGGTTAACGTCGTACCTCTGGTCTGGTGTGGTCTGCTAACGGACCAGCGCTGAGTCCGATGCATGACAAAAAATAAAAAGGCTCTGTGTAATGTGATAGAATTTTAAAGTTAGAGACTTACCTTGGAGGGTGTGGACCATATCTAAAAGGACAGGTGTGAGAGTCAGGCTGTACTCATGAAAAATGTCAATGAAGAGGACTTCAGAGCAGGGCTGAGAGAGAAAGAAAAATAGAGGAAATTATCCTGCAATTGCTGAAGTGATAACATTGTCATCGTGCAGTCATAAAACTTCTACAATGCAGCCCAAGGGACTTCTGCTTCCACAATAATTATAATGACCATTTTCAACAGGGACGGCTGACGTTAAATAACTTTTTTCATCATATAAATGAAATATTGTCTTTGTCTTATGTGTTACAAATATGCAAAAATGTATGTGGGTGTGCCTGTGACACTCACCCTGCACCTAAGTCTATGGGACCCCTTTGGATTAACAGCAACTGTGGTATGTTGGGGGCGGTGCACTTGCTGGCAGAGGGCCCTTACACACATATAATTAAGGTGATCTGTCAGATATAGAGATGCGTGTGTGTGTTGTGTTAGGGCCCCTTTTGGCTCAATATACAAAACCTGTGTACAGGCCCATTCAGGTCTTATAATGCCCCTGTTGGGATACAACAAGACAAGGTTACAGGAGCATTACTAATATTTGCTTACGCTGCCATAAGTCTGCCTTAAATCAATTGTGCCGATCAGTGGTCCGTGACCCTAGCATAACTTCTGGAGGGCGCATGCGTAAGTGACCTGACGTTATCAGGTCTGGATCCGGCCCATTGGCGTTAAGTAAATGTGTAATGGACATTTCTGCATTTTATTTTACAGATAGAATGGTATAGTCTGTTACTGGTAATAGCAGTGTTGCTGGGACATTCTCTATCCTGTGTGTATGTTACAGATAGAATGGTAGAGTCTGTTACTGGTAATGACAGTGTTGCTGGACATTCTCTATCCTGTGTGTATGTTACAGATAGAATGGTATAGTCTGTTACTGGTTTATGGCAGTGTTTCTGGACATTTTCTCTCCTGTGTGTATGTTACAGATAGAATGGTAGAGTCTGTTACTGGTAATGACAGTGTTGCTGGGCATTCTCTATCCTGTGTGTATGTTACACATAGAATGGTATAGTGTGTTACTGGATAATGGCAGTGTTGCTGGACATTCTCTATCCTGTGTGTATGTTACAGATAGAATGGAATAGTCTGTTACTGGGTAATGGCAGTGTTGCTGGGGCATTCTCTATCCTTTGTTTCTGTTGCTAGATTACCCCCTGGCCTTTCATGCACGTTTGCAATAACCAATCTATAAATTGATCTGAGCAACTTCCATTTTGTGTATTAAGTAAATGCAGACAGTTGTTGAAACAGGCGGGAGGACCAAGAAAAAAAAACATTCTGTAAAAAGTATAGATTTGTGACAGAAATTAATTGTTAACATTAAATTACTCACAAGTCAATTAACTGAATAATGGCTGATGTGTATAAGGGCACATTTCCTTTAAGGAACCCCAAAATTGCTATACTATACCGCAGTACAGTATCCTGAAGTATAAGAGCATAGAAGTCTCATAGTAAGAATATGCCAAGAAGAATATAAACTAGAGTATTATTATACCATAGAACTGCTCTTCTATTTTATTACTGTATGCTGATCTTAACAGAAGCTGAAATGCACCAGTGAATAGAACAATATGGAAGCTGGAATAAAGTCTGTTCTTATATCTGTTAATATGGGTTTATTTATTATATTCTATTTATATAGCAGAACTTGAACTTTGATCTTGTCCAAGTAAATAACGTTTAAAACTTAAGGTCAAACTAAGATGTGGTGTGTGGCCTCCCTCAGCTTCTGTGTGAACCAAGGTTTATAAAAAAACTTGTATTATAACAAGTGTGACATGTTGTCTAATAATAACAGGATTTCTGATATAACCAAATATGGGCCTAATCTGTAGGTTATATGTTTTCACATTCCTTTAGCTGTTATAGTTACTAGTAATCCAGAAGTACAGTCCTGTGAACCGGTTTTGAAGATTTTGTTTGCTCCTAAAAGTCTCATGACCAACTGTGTACTAAGTCGCATTATGTTAGTTATGTGTCTTTAATGTATAAAGCTTGGCAGCTTGCATTCTTTTTCATTTTGCCACTTCTGTATTTCTAAATAAATTTAGCATTTTACATTCTCATTTATTCCTTAACAAAGTCCCATCCACTAAGAGGCTGATCCAAAGTCAGAAGTAAAGTTAGCCATGCACAAGCAGGAGGCATCCCAATAACAATGGGACAATCTTTCACTCACCTCTCCAGCTGGGGTTGACAATCCTGGCAGAAGAGAGAGGTTCTGGCTGCACAGGCACCCTGTCAGTCTCTACACTCATTGATTGTGCCTCCTGTCAGTCTGGACAGTCGATAATCATGGAGTCAAACAAAGTAACTCCGCATAGGAGATGGAGAGTAGAGTGCAGGCAAAATTGGCAGCTTGGGTCTGACACGGCATAAGGACCAAAGCATCTTTTGCCCATTTTATTGACATTAGGAAAAAAAAATACTGGTCGTACACTACAGTGATTTTTGGTCTGATTACCTTGTCTGATCATAATTGGACGATCGAGCTAAAAATCGCTCTAGTGTGTGGCCACAAGTGCTCAAAAAGGTGCAAACCATTTGAAACACTAATTCTCATAAGTTCAGCCACAAAACATTCCCCTGCAGTTCAGCCACAAAACATTCCCCTGCAGCTCAGCCACAAAACATTCCCCTGCAGCTCAGTCACAAAACATTCCCCTGCAGCTCAGTCACAAAACATTCCCCTGCAGCTCAGTCACAAAATATTCTCCTGCAGCTCAGCATGGTCTCTGCCATGGTACAGATATGCTATTTTTCCTATAACTTTCAACATTGGATCAGCAGCTTAGAGGACTATTGTATGAAAAAAAAGTGTGTGGCCATCTTAAGCGCTCAAAAAGGTGCAAACCATTTGAAACACTAATTCTCAAGAGTTTAGCTACAAAACATTCCCCTGCAGCTCAGCCAC
Organism: Limnodynastes dumerilii; assembly: GCA_011038615.1. Taxonomy (NCBI): domain Eukaryota; kingdom Metazoa; phylum Chordata; class Amphibia; order Anura; family Limnodynastidae; genus Limnodynastes; species Limnodynastes dumerilii. The sequence goes on from WWET01000389.1 coordinate 522,613, forward strand.
AAAACATTCCCCTGCAGCTCAGTTACAAAACATTCATGTATGTGGATAATATATCTTGAGATGAGTGAGGATATGTATGTGGATAATATATCTTGAGATGAGTGAGGATATGTATGTGGATAATATATCTTGAGATGAGTGAGGATATGTATGTGGATAATATATCTTGAGATGAGTGAGGATATGTATGTGGATAATATATCTTGAGATGAGTGAGGATATGTATGTGGATAATATATCTTGAGATGAGTGAGGATATGTATGTGGATAATATATCTTGAGATGAGTGAGGATATGTATGTGGATAATATATCTTGAGATGAGTGAGGATATGTATGTGGATAATATATCTTGAGATGAGTGAGGATATGTATGTGGATAATATATCTTGAGATGAGTGAGGATATGTATGTGGATAATATATCTTGAGATGAGTGAGGATATGTATGTGGATAATATATCTTGAGATGAGTGAGGATATGTATGTGGATAATATATCTTGAGATGAGTGAGGATATGTATGTGGATAATATATCTTGAGATGAGTGAGGATATGTATGTGGATAATATATCTTGAGATGAGTGAGGATATGTATGTGGATAATATATCTTGAGATGAGTGAGGATATGTATGTGGATAATATATCTTGAGATGAGTGAGGATATGTATGTGGATAATATATCTTGAGATGAGTGAGGATATGTATGTGGATAATATATCTTGAGATGAGTGAGGATATGTATGTGGATAATATATCTTGAGATGAGTGAGGATATGTATGTGGATAATATATCTTGAGATGAGTGAGGATATGTATGTGGATAATATATCTTGAGATGAGTGAGGATATGTATGTGGATAATATATCTTGAGATGAGTGAGGATATGTATGTGGATAATATATCTTGAGATGAGTGAGGATATGTATGTGGATAATATATCTTGAGATGAGTGAGGATATGTATGTGGATAATATATCTTGAGATGAGTGAGGATATGTATGTGGATAATATATCTTGAGATGAGTGAGGATATGTATGTGGATAATATATCTTGAGATGAGTGAGGATATGTATGTGGATAATATATCTTGAGATGAGTGAGGATATGTATGTGGATAATATATCTTGAGATGAGTGAGGATATGTATGTGGATAATATATCTTGAGATGAGTGAGGATATGTATGTGGATAATATATCTTGAGATGAGTGAGGATATGTATGTGGATAATATATCTTGAGATGAGTGAGGATATGTATGTGGATAATATATCTTGAGATGAGTGAGGATATGTATGTGGATAATATATCTTGAGATGAGTGAGGATATGTATGTGGATAATATATCTTGAGATGAGTGAGGATATGTATGTGGATAATATATCTTGAGATGAGTGAGGATATGTATGTGGATAATATATCTTGAGATGAGTGAGGATATGTATGTGGATAATATATCTTGAGATGAGTGAGGATATGTATGTGGATAATATATCTTGAGATGAGTGAGGATATGTATGTGGATAATATATCTTGAGATGAGTGAGGATATGTATGTGGATAATATATCTTGAGATGAGTGAGGATATGTATGTGGATAATATATCTTGAGATGAGTGAGGATATGTATGTGGATAATATATCTTGAGATGAGTGAGGATATGTATGTGGATAATATATCTTGAGATGAGTGAGGATATGTATGTGGATAATATATCTTGAGATGAGTGAGGATATGTATGTGGATAATATATCTTGAGATGAGTGAGGATATGTATGTGGATAATATATCTTGAGATGAGTGAGGATATGTATGTGGATAATATATCTTGAGATGAGTGAGGATATGTATGTGGATAATATATCTTGAGATGAGTGAGGATATGTATGTGGATAATATATCTTGAGATGAGTGAGGATATGTATGTGGATAATATATCTTGAGATGAGTGAGGATATGTATGTGGATAATATATCTTGAGATGAGTGAGGATATGTATGTGGATAATATATCTTGAGATGAGTGAGGATATGTATGTGGATAATATATCTTGAGATGAGTGAGGATATGTATGTGGATAATATATCTTGAGATGAGTGAGGATATGTATGTGGATAATATATCTTGAGATGAGTGAGGATATGTATGTGGATAATATATCTTGAGATGAGTGAGGATATGTATGTGGATAATATATCTTGAGATGAGTGAGGATATGTATGTGGATAATATATCTTGAGATGAGTGAGGATATGTATGTGGATAATATATCTTGAGATGAGTGAGGATATGTATGTGGATAATATATCTTGAGATGAGTGAGGATATGTATGTGGATAATATATCTTGAGATGAGTGAGGATATGTATGTGGATAATATATCTTGAGATGAGTGAGGATATGTATGTGGATAATATATCTTGAGATGAGTGAGGATATGTATGTGGATAATATATCTTGAGATGAGTGAGGATATGTATGTGGATAATATATCTTGAGATGAGTGAGGATATGTATGTGGATAATATATCTTGAGATGAGTGAGGATATGTATGTGGATAATATATCTTGAGATGAGTGAGGATATGTATGTGGATAATATATCTTGAGATGAGTGAGGATATGTATGTGGATAATATATCTTGAGATGAGTGAGGATATGTATGTGGATAATATATCTTGAGATGAGTGAGGATATGTATGTGGATAATATATCTTGAGATGAGTGAGGATATGTATGTGGATAATATATCTTGAGATGAGTGAGGATATGTATGTGGATAATATATCTTGAGATGAGTGAGGATATGTATGTGGATAATATATCTTGAGATGAGTGAGGATATGTATGTGGATAATATATCTTGAGATGAGTGAGGATATGTATGTGGATAATATATCTTGAGATGAGTGAGGATATGTATGTGGATAATATATCTTGAGATGAGTGAGGATATGTATGTGGATAATATATCTTGAGATGAGTGAGGATATGTATGTGGATAATATATCTTGAGATGAGTGAGGATATGTATGTGGATAATATATCTTGAGATGAGTGAGGATATGTATGTGGATAATATATCTTGAGATGAGTGAGGATATGTATGTGGATAATATATCTTGAGATGAGTGAGGATATGTATGTGGATAATATATCTTGAGATGAGTGAGGATATGTATGTGGATAATATATCTTGAGATGAGTGAGGATATGTATGTGGATAATATATCTTGAGATGAGTGAGGATATGTATGTGGATAATATATCTTGAGATGAGTGAGGATATGTATGTGGATAATATATCTTGAGATGAGTGAGGATATGTATGTGGATAATATATCTTGAGATGAGTGAGGATATGTATGTGGATAATATATCTTGAGATGAGTGAGGATATGTATGTGGATAATATATCTTGAGATGAGTGAGGATATGTATGTGGATAATATATCTTGAGATGAGTGAGGATATGTATGTGGATAATATATCTTGAGATGAGTGAGGATATGTATGTGGATAATATATCTTGAGATGAGTGAGGATATGTATGTGGATAATATATCTTGAGATGAGTGAGGATATGTATGTGGATAATATATCTTGAGATGAGTGAGGATATGTATGTGGATAATATATCTTGAGATGAGTGAGGATATGTATGTGGATAATATATCTTGAGATGAGTGAGGATATGTATGTGGATAATATATCTTGAGATGAGTGAGGATATGTATGTGGATAATATATCTTGAGATGAGTGAGGATATGTATGTGGATAATATATCTTGAGATCAGTGAGGATATGCATGTGGATAATATATCTTGAGATGAGTGAGGATATGTATGTGGATGCAGTCTTAGTGATGACTTTGTAGGTTAGCAAAAATATACAGGCAAACTGATAGAGGTTTTTTTGCTGTGATACTCTTTAAGCTGAAATAAAAAGATTTACAAAGTAGTACAATAATGAGCTATGGATTGTAGCAGCTTCCAACACTTAGACTCACGAAGCAATAAATGGCCCTCAAGAGGACAGGCCCAAGAGAAAGCAATTAACTCTTGGTCAGGAAACATGAAGCAAAATGTTCAAACACCTTTCTTTAGGAATCAGAGTATACACCGTGTAAATACAAAGACTCCCAACACAGCACAGCAGTACTTGCTCAATTACTACATTTTGTAGTTAGGTGGAAAACTTGTCATTTATCAGTGTGAGACGCACTGAGATGGAATCGCCTCTGTACATATCACTGTGGTGGAGATAAGTGTGCTTTATTAAAGAGGGGGTTAATGGTTTAGTCAGAGAGACCGCTATTTTATATATAATTGTAAAACCACACACTCTATCTACAAGAAACCTGATTGTCCTTAAATCAAATACGATATCAGACAAACAAATGATCAAGCATCAACAAATCAAGCAAAATAAGTCTTATGAGGCTATCAGAGACTACACAAAAATGAGCAATGTGCCCCATATTTGCCAAGGGCCTGCAACAACTGGCAATGCATGTGCCAATTACCAAGGCACTTTTAACTGCATGGCAAATAAGCACTTTAGCAATGACATTTTCACACATACAAAGAAGTGTCTTATATAATTTGTGTTACCATCCTGTACCTTGAGCTCTAGCACTGTTAATTCTAGTGCTTGGCATTTGAACAGATGATGCAGTCCTGCTTAGATAGATCCCATAAAACACATGTAAACAATCTTTGGTTAGTGAGGAACTGAATGACTTTATCTGTTGACATAAATATGACCAATATAAAGCTATAGATAATCTCTTCACTAAGAACTGCAGACAACATGGCTGTTTTGCAGTCTCACATGATTAGCCCAGGCACAAAAATGGCTAAGCAGACAGAGGCTCGCGTGAAGGTGCTACAGCAAAGAAGGTCATTAGAAACTAAACAAATTAAGCACAATATTCCCTTACCAAAGCCCTCAGGATCCTCCTCCCACATTGTCCGCT
>WWET01000389.1:542424-559733 GCA_011038615.1 Limnodynastes dumerilii
TGCCTCTACCCACAGACTGTTATCATTACCCATACCCATTCTACCCCTTGGCTCCTCTGTGACCTTCATCTCAAGGACTATCTGCCATTATTTTACATTGTTGTCTGTATGCACTCAACCCTTATTAAACCGGCTCATTTCCACTTCACACCATCTCAGTTGTCTCAATCCCGGGAACCCGTAACCGATCCCTTTGAACGTGACAATGATCCTATACTCAGTATGGTCAAAAATCCTTCTGAAACAGTGGACAGCCAGTTATCTCATAGCCAATAGGTGCCACTCTACAGCATAGCAATGAGATGCTAAAATGGACATTCAGGTTGCAACCTCAGAAGCTGTCGGTACTTGCACAGGCAGAAGCAGGGACGATGGGCCTGATTCACACTTAAGAAGCTTCTGCTTTGTAAGTGCATATTTTGTCAAAATAACCTACTACGCATGCGTAGTAGGTCATTTAAGCTATCTACGTAGCAGGTCTTTAAAGACCGAATGGAGTACTTTTTGTAGAGAGAGGCGGCATGATGGAAGAAGTGGGAGGAGGGAGGGATTTAGATTAGCCGGGGAGGGCGGGGAGGAGGTGGGGAGAGGCAATGTCCGTACATACATTGCGCAGTTAGATAAGGTAGCCCTATGGCACTCGTAAGTGCCATAATGTATCTAAAAATGGGGGGCGGGTTGGGGGCTGGAAGAGTAAGTTAGGTGTGGATCTATAGACAAATGGAAGCGCCTTGGAGAGATATAAAATAGAATGATATTTATTAGTACACCTAAAAATAAATATGAAACATAAAAACCATAATAATAAAACAATAAATACAATTTTTAAAATCAATAGCAAACGATGGTTCAATGAAATTAGTTGATGTTGACGGTGCGGATCTGCCTGCCCCTAACTCACTCTTATCTGTGAATCAGGTCCAGTATTGCAGAGATTGAACAGTTGAGGATGAGCAAGATAGAGCACAGGCCACACACTCTGTACATAACAGACAATTACAGACAGTAAAGCTGGCCATACACTAGGCGATTATCGGCCCGATCTTCCAATTATCGGGTGATCGGGCAAATAATCGCTCTAGTGTATGGTACAGATCAATTTTTGAAACGTCAAATAAACGCACCAGAAACGCTCTAGTGCGATTATTTGATCTTTCAGCATGTTTGATTTAAATCGGGTGCTGGCACCCGATATTTTAAGGGAGCCAATCAGCAAGCTGAATGGATCCCTATCCTTGTAATAGACACTGCTGCTGATCTATGTATAAAGCTGCTCTGATAGCTTAGAAGTCTACCTTCAAAGCTGTCAGAGCAGCATAGTGATCTGCAGCAGCGTCTATTGCAGGGAATAGCACAGAGAGGGACCAACCATACCCGCACTGTGTAAAGCGCGGATTCGGCAGATCCCTATCTGTACTACTCCCTGCAATAGACACTGCTTTGAAGGTAGACTTCTAAGCTGTCAGAGCAGCTTTGCACATGGCTCTGCAGCAGTGCCATAGAGAGTGCTGCCCCCCCCCTCTTCTGCTAGGATTATCTGTCCCCGCAGAGGAGGTGTATGGTGCCAATAACAGGACATTTTCCTAGCGGGAAATCGTCCCGTTTATCGGCCCACCCTCTACTGAGACCGATAATCGTCCTAGTGTATGGCCAGCTTAAGGGTAAATCAGGTGTAAGTGTACAGCTCGGCTAAACCATTTTGCAAAGTAAGGGGAGCTAATTTATCTTAAATCTTTTACTTGCAGGGAAAATATGTTACTTTTTCACACTAAACTCAAATACTGCATAGCTTTGTGTTTAATCTATGAATCAGAGTGGAGCTAAGAAATGTCATCTAATCTATGAATCAGAGTGGAGCTAAGAAATGTCATCTCTTAAATATAATTTTGCAAGTGTAAGTGCAACTTTGAATCAGCCCCAGGGGTAATAAACAGGTGTATTAAAGTCAGGAGTAATAAACAAGTGCACTAAAGGCCAGGGTAATCTATACTGCAGCAAATGAACATTGCCCTAGCATACTGCTAATTAAGCAGTAGCCAACTGGTACATAAAAAAAAAAGTCATATGAATTAAGAGGACAATAGGATGGGAAATAGACCCCTGGTTATTCTTACCCATGAACTGAAAAAGATAAAACATGAAGTGATGGTGTTCTTTGTACTAAATACTATAAACCCATGTTTTAGGAAAACAATAAAGCTGCACAGTATTCAAACTTTTGGGTTTTAATTTACTATTCTGTCTTGTGTTAAAGGTGCACTAGGGATGACACTAGATGGCTCCTTTCCATTGCAAAGGACATTTGCCATTTTATTATGGACCTATTACTAGAAAGCTGGAATGGTTAATGCCTCATGTATATGCCTGGAGGATGTAACTATGCAACGTACATAATTGTGCATGTTCAGGGCCCGATTCAATTAGCCACGATGACAGGAAAAAGTTTGCGCTGCACTTTTTCCCGTCATATATGGTATGAAAAACAGGTGAATTTGTATGCGCACTTCTATGGGGTACACATAAAAGTCTCCCAAAAAATTAGCTCCGCACCACAAATAACGCTGGTGCGAAGCTGATTAAATCAGGCCCTCAGTGTCCGATTTGAAAGAATAAATAAAGAATAAATATAGACAACCGTGCACACCTTTTAGTGCCAATGAGGCTCTCTCAAGCCAACTGATAGCTCCTGGCTGCCCTCCAGCACAGATCTGTTGCAGGGACATGTCAGCATGGTGATTCCAGAGGCAGCAGGCAAAACTGTAGATCTCAGAGGAAAGCTGATGGAAAGAATGAAAAATAAATATATATATTATAGAGGATCATCCACATTTGTTAGAAGAGACAAAACCCACACTGATAGTACAGAAAATTCCACGGGTCAGATTTACTAAGCTGCGGAAAAGAAAAAGTGGAGATGTTGCGCATAGTAACCAATCAGATTCTAGCTCTCACTTTCATATTACATTCTACCTCCGCAATCAGTGTGCAGAAGTCAGGAGATGTTATTAAGTATGAGTCCAGCGATACAGGAGGTGCCTTGATGCTGGGCAGGTGATCTTAACGTAATATATTGTAAACCAAACCTCCTATATATATAAGTGATGATGCATAATGACATAGAAAGATAGATAATAACGTGGAGCACCAGACCCGGCTTGTGGTTTACACGGTGGTCATTTTTCCTGGCTGCATTCTTTCCATTTATTGATGACAAGAGGCTGGATCTCAGCTCACTTGTTATGAGTCCAGTTTATCATTAGAAACAACGACTGTAAATGATGCATCAATTAAAACTAAGTATTTTAACCTTTCTTTCTCAGAGCTACTAGTTTAGTAGCCATTATGCTTATTCTGCTACTAAAATATTGTTTCTGGTGTCTCAGCATTGCCGATGGCATCAAGCAGGACATACGGGATGCAGAATATTAAAGTAAATATTTCTACAAATAAAACAGAAAATAAGTAAGCAGGAACAGATATGACAGCTCTAACACGTTGTCACAAAGTTACCTTTTTATATTTTCTGTAAATTGTCCGCTGTAAAATTATTATTATGCCCCCACTGGTGGAAAAGGTGTTGGTGGGCCAGGGATCCCTGTAGCCCATATACCCACCACTGGGTGCTTTAAAATGTAGATCTGATGAAGGGTTTCTGTACAAGAAAAACTATAGAATCTCATGACACTGCACAGGGGTCCTGACAGCTGCAGAATGAACTAATCTTGTGCTCAGTGTTCTCTCTCAGCTATCAGGACACAGAGGAGAGAGGATGAGCTGCATTAACGTCTCTGTCTCTCATTCCTGACAGCATGCATGTCTTTTCAGTCTAGTCAGCATGCTCTCTGTCTTCCGTCTTCCAAATGTGCCCATGTGTGTCTCCCAATCTAGAGCGTGAACCCACCATTAACGTCAGCCTGTCTCCTTCAGTCCTGTATGGCTGTCTATCATCTATGCTGAGCTCTCCAGCTGCCATGTCCTGCCAGTGTGCCAGACTCCTAGTCCAGTAAGTAGCCCCCAAACAAGTAATATTATTTCAGTGCATGGACACCTCAGTGTTCTTATAAATGATGTCAATTAAGCAAAGTTACAATGGGTGACTAATATTTGCATTGTCAATTAGCAAATGTACAGTATTTGTTATAAGGGCTCAAAAACATGAAATCTTAAAATGATACAACGAGGGGCCTGATCCAGACCTAGGCACGATAGTTCACACAGCAGAAGGGTATGAGCTCCGCTGTCACTTCCCTCGCTCCTGCAGAGTTAGCAGCATTCACGCTGCCATAAACTAACCTCAAGTGTCCCAAGAAGATCTGGAACATGAGGAGAGCACCTGCCCTCTACTTTAAGTGAGTGCTTTATAAGGATAGATGGGCCTTGAGGGATTGATATCCAGAACATACAGCCACCTGGTTCTGCTGGTTAGAGCTTTGGATTACCTCACTGCTATTGGTAGCCCCCTCTCTCTATCCCACAACAGCACTCAAGCGGAACCCTCCCCACAACCGCACATTAGCTCTTAGGCTCTCCTGCTGCTTGATTGCCTGTCTGTCTGTCTATAATTTCACTGTTTCATTATTTCATATGTTAGTATAAAGCTGGCCATACACTGGAGAGATTATCAGTACGATTCTACAATTATCATGGATCAGGCCAAAAATCGCTCTGGTTAGTGGCCAGGATCAAATTTTAAAACATCCAAAAAAAACGCACCAGAAACGCTCTGATATGATGATTGGATTTTTATACTTATTTGATTTAAATCGGGTACCAATCAGCTTACTGAATGGCTCCCTATGCTATTAGTGTCTCTCTCCACTGGTAATCCGAAGCCACGCTGTGTGGAGCACGATTTCAGATGATCCCTGTCTCTACTACTCTATGCACTGGCTGCTGCTGCAGACCTATGTATTATGCTGCTCTGACATCTTTGAAGTAGACTTCAAAGTTGACATAGCAGCATAATACATAGATCTGAAGCACTGGCCCTGGCCACCCCCTTTCTCTTCTGCTAGGATAATTGGTCCCAGCAGGCGAGGTGTATGGAGCCGATAATGGGACCTCACTAGCGGGAAACCCCCTGCTGGGATCGATAATCATCCCAGCATATGGCCAGCTTTAGGTGAGCTGCCAATATACAGGCACAATTCTCTTATAACCAAAATTTTATTGCAGTCCTGTGGGATGTTTTCCATGTCCAATATTTTTCTGCTTCCAATACCTCAATCTATGTTATGTACATGTAAATTCCACTAATTTAGTGGATTTTTATATGCACCCCATAGAGGTGAGTATTAAAATCTATGAATTTTGGGAACCGTAATAGTGGGTGATATGCACAATTTGCATTGCAGCCAAAATAACACGGTCTTCGCATTCAATTGAATCGGGCCCTATATTATTAATATGCTGCTTTCCAAAAATAAAGCTAGCATTAATCCATAAACCGTTTTATCTGCAGCCAAAACATGGGAATCAGACCCTACTGCACAATACCTGCTGAACATACATGGGAGACACTGGAATGATTCAGAGACTGTAGAAAAGGGGCTAAACTATTTTACAGCAAGATGTGCATATTATTATTATCACTGCTAATAATATTCAGGTTTCTGACTGGATTAGATGTCATTCATTTTTGTGTTCTACATGCTACCCAATCAGAATCAGACTTCAGTCATCTTATGACAGAGGGATTGGGTTGTGCTCTCAAAGTAGGCGGGACTTTTTTATTGAGATGGACACTACAGACATGCCAACAGATGGCCAACATTCCAAACAACAAATACTAAAAACATTGCATTGTCAGTCAATTTAGAGCGTTGGCGATTGCAGCTCCCCCTTGAACTCCCAAATTGGTTAAACCATTGAAATTAAACCTCCCTCTGTATTGTTATATGGCTTTTGCTCCTTTATTTTGCCTTTTGCATGTCTCTCTGAACAAGCCAGACTATGAAGGATGCAGCTCGCTATGTTGGAGATAAAAAGTCTTTCTAACTTTACACTCTGTTTTGTGACTAAACAAAACTATGTGAACAAATAACTCAACCAGTTACCCTGTTATTTACACAAAGAAAAACAGAAATATTACAATATTAGTGTCAGGATTTCATGAATTTATCTTCCTTTCCGTTGCCGTTCCTTTCTGTTATTGTAGCAGCCACACATTTGTCCATGAAATCTTCTTATACTCTATGCAAGATTAAACACCAAGTAAAAACACTAAGATAACAGCATCTTCTCTGAACCACTGTACAAGACAAACATAAAACTGGAAAACACCAAGCAACCACACAGGAAATTTGCCATCCATACTTAAACTGCGTAGGAGTCTTTTTTTATTCCTGGCTCTAGACCACAGTTTAATGTAAGCAGCATAAAGTATAAACACTCCTCAAGCACTTAGAAGACAAGCTGGGTTTCTGCAATCATAGACTAGCAGCACTTAAAACATATTGAGACACTAAAGTGTGCTAAGAAAAATCATTATGAGTGAAACGCAAGAAAACATCTTATTGCTCAGTTTACAGAAGTTAAGTTGCTTGGAGGGACTGCAGGCTGACAAACCCCAGAGCTCGCTGCAGTATTGTAAGGTAGCTAAACATGGAAATAAGTAATCTTGTGGCTTTAATGTAAAAAAAAACACGAGACACTATAGGAAGATTTATGTGTTTGTGTATTTCCACTACATATACAGTAGTATCCCAAAAATTACCAAAGCACAGGTAAATGAAAGGTAGGAAAAAAGTCCCAGGGCCAGACTGACAAAGCTGTGGGCATTGAAAAGTGGAGATGTTGCCCATAGTAACCAATCAGATTCTAGATGACATTCTCTAGTATGTCATAGGAAAGTGGGAGCTAGAATCTGATTGGTTGCTATGGGCAACATCTCCACTCTTCCAAACCCGCAGATTAGGAAATCTGGCCCCCAGTGATTAAAATCTCTGAAATAGGCCAATAAAGATGTCCCTAGCGGATAAAAATCACGCTTACCCACCTCTATATCCTCCCCACCCGTTCTATCCCAGTCACCATCTCCCATACATCTTTTCCCCAGGACCATTTCTACTTCCTGTGGATGTCAAATGCCGTCCATTTTCGTGCCCCACTTTTTTAGCTACATAATACTTTTCCCCCATGGTCCTAAGCATCGCCTCATATAATGTCAAAGGACTCAACTCTCTCCTTATTCGAACCGAAAATTCTTACATCTTTGAAAGATCTCGAGTGCACATTTGTTTTATCCAGGAAACATACTTCCTTCCACTTCCGCCTAAACCTACTTACCTTCCATTACTGTGATGCTCGACATAGGAATTGGGGAGAAGCCATTTTGTTTTCTAAGTATATGCCATCTAATTCTGGTTGGCTCAGTTAATAATATTCCATGCATCATAGTGAATATATATTCAAGAGTGGACAACCTAACTTCATAAAAGCTCTTGGTTCCTTCCTGTCAATTAGGAAAGGTGCTGGGAAATTTAACTTGGTCCTCCTCCACTCTGTGTATATGTCATTCCTCTGAGGTTCTGGCTAGCCCCAAGAGACACACTCCATTCTAAGGCCCTTCAAGAGCTCATGAACGTACATAATCTCTAAAACAGAGTACACCCTTGCAAAAATCTAAATATATCTTTCCATGGTTGATCTGGCATATTAGGAGCTCCAAAAGATCAAATCAAAAGATCACAAACCGTTTCAAAAGATTTTTGGACGCTGCACACTGGCCAGATATCTGGTGAAACGGTCTTGTGTGACTGGAAGAATTATCTTTTTAAAAAGTCCCAGTGTGTGCTCACCCTAAGGCTGGATACACACTGGGCTTTTTCAAAAGATCACTTATCCACAGCCTGACTCTAAGTCTCCCCTCCCCACAGCCTAACACTAAGACTCCCTACCCATAGTCTAACCCTAAGACTCCCTTCCCCATAGCCTAACCCTAAGACATCCTTCCCTGCAGCCTAACCCTAAGACATCCTTCCCTGCAGCCTAACCCTAAAACCCCCCATAGACTCCCCTGTAATACTCACCTGTCTGGCTGGTCTGCAGCAGCGATTTCTGAATGAATGGGTATGCAGAGCAGCATACTTACCTATTCAATTATAAAAATCTTTTCATTTGTGCTATTTTCGAAAAAGAGGTAACCAAAAATTAGCTTTCGACTGTCTCTATTTCAGAAACAGCATTGTCTCACCAACAACTGCATCCTAGCATTGTGCTGGGGCAATTTTTCACTTTATATCAATATGAATTTCTTTTTATCTTTTCTTTTTTTTAAATAAAGCACTTAGGACCGGATCCAGACCCCTGCACGTTTTCCATACGTGCGGGGGTCTGTACATCCGCGAGAGAGGGGAGTGCATGCCCGTCACTTCCCTCTCTCATGCGGGCTTTATGACAGTTTACGCTGCCATAAGCCTCCATTAACTCTGATCCGCAGCAGTGTGGGAGCCCCCTCCCACACTATACACTTTGCATGGTTCCCCCTGAAATGGGCTGAAATGGGCTCAGACAGAAGCACTTAGGACCGGATCCAGACCCCTGCACGTTTTCCATACGTGCGGAGGTCTGTACATCCGCGAGAGAGGGGAGTGCATGCCCCTGTCACTTCCCTCTCTCATGCGGGCTTTATGACCGCTTACGCTGCCACAAGCCTGCATTAACTCTGATCCGCAGCAGTGTGGGAGCCCCCTCCCACACTATACACTTTGCATGGTTCCCCCTGAAATGGGCTGAAATGGGCTCAGACAGAACAAAGTAACCTCGGACGGAATAAAGTTACTATGGTAACCCTAGCGTAACATCTGGAGGGTGCATGTATCCAGCCCTGACATTAATAGGTCAGGATCCGGTCCTTAATGGGATCAGGAAAAAAATTACACATAATGGGCCTGATCCAGGCTTGTGTAGGGATGTCACGCTATTCGTATGGAGCTACGTACAAGTTACGATGTATAACATCTGCCATCCCATAGAAAAAGCATGAAAATTAGTCATAAACAAATTGATGCTGTGAAAAAAGCAAAGAAAACATGATTTGTTGTTGGCAAAGGAAACAAAACATGATCCAGATGAGGACCAGAAATGAATACAAGACATAATATGGTTGGAGTGAATGTCACAGAAAAGAAAGGGATACTCCAAGGTGAGTTTGCTCACTACGTCAAGGCCCATATTTAGAGAACCAAACGTATAACATATACTTCTGGTGTTTAGCGATTTTTACTACTGTGCATGCGTAGTCATTTTTTTTACATAATCTAATCTTTTTCTTTCTTTCAGACCGCATTTACACAATCTACGTAAGAAAATGATACGTAGATTCCGTTAAAAAATGACTACACATGCGCAGTAGTAAAAATCACTAAACACCAGACGTATATGTTATACATCCAGTACTCTGAATACGGGCCCAAGTCTTGCAAAGGGTCTTGGTTTAAAATGATCTAATGAGCATCTTTCCCAAGATTCACCCTCCTTCCCAAAAAAAAAGCTGATGCTTAGCAAAGTCCTATCATCATTGGAAATCACAGCAGGTGTAAGACTGAAATGCTTCTTTGATGGGGATTTTAATTGCTGAAGCAATATAATTATCTTTCTATTTTCAATAAAAGATGTATGATTACGTGCTTTTTACCTTCTCTGTCTCCAAAATATCAATAACTAAACACTAAAACATTGCATTCAACAGAATCTGTTCTGAGTAGTGGAAATCATTCTCTTTTTTTTTAACCACCCAGAGCAAAAATGCTTAAAAAGACATCAATTATCACCACAGGATAGTACACTGCATGGAAACTTGATTGGGCTAATGGGCCACTTATGTGTAACGTAAGCAAGCATCACAGCGGGTTTCTAGCAAAGCCCCCCACAGAACAGGAAGCTACTAAGTGTCACATATATTTGCACGAGTGAGGTTTAGCTATACTATACGTTATTATATGTTTCATCTCGTTCAAATGTCTCATTGCCAGGATAAAATCTTATATTCGTACAGTAGTTTCCTTACACAATACAAGTCATTTTCTAGATCAATTGCATGGAGTGAAAAGGTGGAGGATTAATCAATATCTAATTCCAATATAATATCTGCACAGGTCCCAGTGTAAGGGGAAAAAAACCCCTAAGCTTTCAATTGTAATAAACAGAGGGCGATGATGTTTGCACTCTAGAATTTTTACATCTCATCATGTAAGAGTATCTGCTAAATTATATACTTCATGGCAAAGCAAGATCCTAAAAACAAAAAGTATTAGATGGGTTCCATTTGCTACTCACAGCTGACAGCTAATTAATGGCTGTCTGTATTTAAAAAATGTCACTAATTGGAAAGTTTTTATAATGAATGGTTAAGTATTCCGAATTTATTTTTCGTGAAACTTACCCATTCATTACTTTTTACGACATCCGGACCTGCCACAACACCCAATGGTACCTGATGCGGGACAAGAGGGTTAGGGTAATAGAATGGGAGGGTTAGAGTGAGCATTAGAATAAGGGTTAGGGTTGGGGAAATACTAACCACACGGTGATGGGAAATTACTCTGAGGATCTTCAATTAGACCCTGGCGAGGCAGGAACATTCACTAGCGGTGGGACTTCGCAAATAGGGTGTCGAAAATCGTTGCAAGTCCCCGCTGCAAAGGCTCGAATTGCGAATTAGGGACAGCCGAAAGTTGTTTTTTGGCTGTCCCTATTTCGAATGCGAGCCCTCTGAGAATTTTATTATTCTCAAGGGGTGAGTAAGCGATTCGCATACTCACCCATTCACTTTTGGAAGCACCGCAGCAGGGGACTTAGGGTTAGGCTGCGTGGTGGGAGACTTAGGGTTAGGCTGTGAAGGGGGGAAACTTGGGGTTGAGGGAAACTCACCTTTCGGAGCACCCGGGACTGATTGCTATACTTCCTTGAGGCACCCACACTCGTCGAAAACAGATGTTAGAAAGAAGATGTTATGGGACTGCTCTCAAGGGTGTAGAGTCTAACAGAGGCCTGGTTTTCACTGTTGACCCAGATAATGAGGACACACCCATCAGGTCCCAGGTGGAGTAATAAAGACAGAACTCTCACTTAAGCAAAACAAGGCACAGAAAATAGCTAATAAAGAGTGCTTATTAGTGCACCAACAAGACATACACAGCACAAAGGTAAACAAATGCATGAAATTCAAGTGTACATAGATACAAACAGAAACATACAGAATGGTTATGAATACACTGCAAAAAGATCAGCTGGAACACATAAACACATTGAGGTTTTAAGCAGGAGAATACACATGTGGCAGGAAAATAAACAATGACCAGCAATCTGTTTAGAGAGGCAGCCCTATAGAGTTTCTGCTCAGGTGCTGGTAATCAATTAAAAAAGTAGAGTACAACAGCAGCCTTTGGGGGCAGATCAGGAAAGTGTCCAAATATCCAGGAGGCCATAAGTACAGAATTTACCCCTATAAGTGGATCAGGATACTACATGTCCATCCATGACTTTTATCATAAAAAGTTTCCCTTCCAAAATTAGTTTATATATCTCAAACAGTGACAGGAATACTTGACTATATTGTGGAGTAACAATTGTAGCTACAAAAAAAAATAATAAACTAGTCATTGTCTTAATGGCTATACTCCCTTTCTAAAGTCATAGGGCCTGATCCAGTCCCCCAGCGTCCCTACATTCAAGTTAGTGTAGGTGGGCGGGGGGGCTAGGCGGCCATACGCTCCTGTGCGAGTGTATGGCCCCTTCCTTACGCTGGCTGAAGTTAGCCTTCAGCCGGCGTAAGGAAGGGGCCATACGCCCGCACAGGGGGAGTGTCGGGGAAAGTGACTACCGATACGCTGTGTTTTAGTAAGCACAGTGCATCGGCGTAGGTCTGGATCAGGCCCATAGAGACCAGACCTATAGAAGGAGGTTTGTGTTCTATTGTGGGAAACATTGAAATAAGTCATGAACCACATGACGTTCATTTAAGTTATTGTAATCATGTAACATATAGCCATGCAGTTTGCTTATTGTATGTATATATGTATATTTCAAGTGTGCCTCAGAAATTAATCAAATGTTGTCATGAGAGATTCAATACAATTACATTGAAAATAAATAAATATATATATATATGGGTGTGAAATGTCCGGCCCGCAGACAGATAGCCTGCGAAATCATATGGTCTGGCCCTCAGACAGATAGCAGGCAAACACAAAAAAAATTTAAAAAAATCCATAAAAAAAAAATCTATAAAAAATACAAAAAACCAATACCAAAAAAGCATCAGACGCCCTGTATCTGCGGTCAGTAGTACTGCAGCAACACAAGAGAATCCAAAGAGGAAAAAAAGAGAAAGAGAGAAAAGGGTAAAAGCGGAGGAAGAAAAGGGGTGATATGAAATATTACATAAAGTAAAAAATACCAAACGCCAAAAAAAAAACTCCATAAAAAAAAATTATAATAAAAAAAAACAAACATAAAAAATACCAAAAAAAAAGAATACCAAAAAAGCATTGGACGCCCTGTATCTGTGGTCAGTGGTACTGCAGCAACACAATAGAATACAAAGAGAAAGGGGGAAAGACTGACCGACGCAAACCTGGAAAAGCAGTTGCGAGAAACATCATCAATACCAGCTAACATCACCCTCCTCACCAAAGAGAAGCAGTTCCAGTCATCACATTAGGGATGAGTTAATTACATTTTTGACCAAATATAACAGGCTCATTTTAAGTTGATAATTTTGTATGGCCCTCGAATGATTTTGATAAATATCCAAATGGCCTTTAGCAGAAAAAAGGTTCCCCATCCCTGATTTACAGCATCATACAGTTCTAGTGAATGCACCAGAACCAGGGAATACTTGGATTCTACAACGTGTACTTTAGGAAACACATTTTTATGTGGATACTTTCACAGCCTATACATATATTTTACTGTAAATGCAAAGAGAATGAGCAAAGGAGCTGCACTAAATGTTTCAATTAATGCATTATTTTTTCCATATTTTTACATTTTCAACAATTGACAGATCCTAAACCTTGTATAGAAAGAAACTTGTTAAAGGTAATATTTTCCAATATGTCAAGTAGCAGCCTTTCTTCCACATTTTATCACCTGGAGAGGTTAAACAAATGCCAGCATTAGATAGTTAGTAAATTGCATTAATCCTGTTACCTTCTTGAAGGGCACTTTCACCCAGTAACCCGTTTTCACATTTATACGGCTTATTAAAGGATATCCAAGAGCTGTCCACAGATTTCATTGCAATAGCAAAATGTGAAACTTGTTACACAGCGCCACCATATGCACAAATCAGAAAACTGCAGCACTAACAGAAAGCCTGTTTGTAGACTAATTGCTTAAACTGTTCTTGGTTAACAGAGAGCTTTCAAAAAATCCCACAGTTGGATTGAATTTAATTGCTGTTTTCTTTAATAAAGGTAAGCCCTTATTAGGTGGCTGAGTGCCATGTCAGTCATCTCAATAAAGATAAAAAAAAAGGTCTTTTGCAGTTTTAATGAAATAAGTTTTATCTTCACAAGCTCCTCGTTATAACTGCTGTTTTTGATTCATATCCTCTAGCTTAAACCTAAATGAGGTCAGTGTTTTATAGAAGGACATATCAGAAAGTGTTAGGACATAGCAGGCAGCAGGTAACACTTTAAGAACATACTGCATTTTCTTTGCCATAGCAACTAGTTCCGTTGGGAAGAAATATATTCATTACATGTGAAATGGATTCTATACTCTAAACTAGCTTGGGATTGTCACTTCAGTACTTGAAAATAACTTCCCGGCAACCAACGAAAAAGCCAATTACTTAATAGTAAAGATATTAGGGAAGAAGAGACGGTGAACAAAGATTTTCGTCTCGTTTTGTGCTATACCCTGATGTAATGGCTGGGAATTACAAAGGAATTAAATTGGCAAACAGGTCACAAAAAACAATTTCAAAACTAATTTATATCTTCGCCGCAGAATTTTTTTTCTAATATTCAGTGAAATATTTCACTTTGTAACACACAGATTTAACTTATTCAAATGAGTGATAAAGCAGTATTGTCTCTAATGAATAAATGACCCATTTTACCTAGCAAATAATTACCAAAGACAAATACACATGGAATATATGACACAAGATAGAATTCTGTGGGCTTGACGTATTCATTTGGCAACTTGTAAGTTATATCTCGTTGTTATGCACTCCCTACTGCAATCCTTCTTAAACTTTGTTATAGTAAGACACATCATGCTGAAAAATTCCCTGCGACACAGCAATAGGAAAATACTCATTAAACTGCAAGACAGTATCAAGAATAAATACATGCAGATATGCAAAGCAAGAGAATAGCACAGTCTGTTAACCATGTATTCTAGGGACGTGGTTGGCTTCATATAACTTCATATTATCAGTAAATGTAAATCTGAGATAAGAGCAGACAATTTCATCAAATACAGAGTGAAATAAATGGTCCTGTATACATATCCAGGGTTTTGGGGCAAGGTTTAAACACAGAAAGATAGAAATGTAGAATTTAATCAGAACCACTTGACCCATCTAGTCTGCACATTCTGCCCAGCCTTGTAGTAAAGAAACACTTTCTCAAACCCACCAGCCTCCAGTTATTATTATTATACAGAGAACACTTTATTACTCACATCAGTCCACAGCCCCCTTCAGCCAAACATACATACAGTGCATATACTAAGGTTAGAATTATCAGTAGAAACATTATAAGTAGCAGCTGCATCCAAAATGCCCATTTAGTCCCAATGGGTTGAACACCAACCTCTATTTGGTCCAAATGTATTGACAGAAACCACTTTTAATAGTATGCTACAAATATTTTTGATGTATGTAATCCCAGGTGAACAGTAATGAATCCACCTGGTGATCTTATATATATAAGACAAGAACAAGAATGTTAACACTTTACTACTTTTTTAGTACTAAGTAAGTAGCACAGAGAGCAGTCATAAGACACTTGGTGCTCAATGGCAGCATGGCACCAGGGCACTCCTATTCCCCAGTGGTTAGTAGATGTAGGATCTGATCATCAGATATACAATTTAACTAGTCATCAAACACCAATTGGCCATGGGTGAAATAGTAACTATCCCTTTAGTTACTCAGCCAATGAACCCATATGAATTAATAATAGGGTTCAATGTAATACCTGTGGAGCTGGGCACTTGACAGTTAAAAATTGATAGGAGGAAGCTCCTCCACTCTCTAACCCCCTTAGACTCTCATACCCCTTTCCCATCACCACTAAAAGGTCCAACAACCCAGGTTAGGTGGTGATGTGAAAGGCGCTGGGGTCCTGGGCCCAGGTCTAATGGGCCAGTACTCAGACACAGGAAAAGAGAAGGGTTTTTCCCATGCCCGACCCCTGTAAGGTGGTGGTGTTAAGTGAGCCAACCCAGTATTTCAACCTGGGTCTCAGCTAACACACCTGATTGGAGGGATTTGTTTACTGTTCTCTCTCCTGGAGGCGCATAAAGCCCTTCATAATGTCAGGTTAGACCCGGGACAAAAAATTTTTTATTTCAAAATGGCTGCCACCAGGAAGGTAATTTTTCTCTGGGCCCATAGGTAGAGGAATGCGTTAACCCCCTCTAGCAATGGAGATTCCCCCTCCTGCAGGCTTAAACCACCAAAAATCCACTTTCCCTCACAGAAGAATGCTCTGTGCTGAAAGCTGCTCATGAGGAACCCCATATACATCATATCTGTCAGGCTATATATTGGGGTAAGACCTTCTCCTGCTGGGAATTCTCCTCAGGGTTAAGAAATAATACTCCACCCAGGAGGTAAGTGCTCTCTATACAGAGACAGATAGACAGAAAGCCCGTCTTGCACCATCTCCCCTGTTCCTGTCATAAGTAGGATTATTATTATTGTTTATTTATAAGGCGCCACAAGGTGTCCGCAGCGCCGTACAAAATACAACAACAAAATATAGTACAGACATACAGGGCTGGGAAAGACAGCATAGTACATAATAAAATACAACATAAATATAAAAATTTCACAAAAATACAATAAAGTGAAGCAAGCTCAGAACACAAGGCAAAATATGAGGTGTCAAGCATGGCAGATCAGGGAGGAGGGGATAGAAAGCAGTGAGAGATTGAGAGGGAGCCACCAGGTGGGGATGGGCTAAAAGGGTAGCAGAAGGGGACAAGAGGGTATGAAGTGAGGGGGTGGAGGAGGAGGGAACAACACTAGCAGCCAGATTTACTAAGCTGCGGGTTTGGGAAAAGTGGATATGTTGCCCATAGCAACCAATCAGACTTTAGCTAACATTCTCTAGTATGTAAAAGGAAAGTGAGAGCTAGAATCTGCTTAAACAAGAAGAACAATACACCAATCAGGCGCTTGGAAAAATATGTGCCACTCTCTTAGAAGCTGCTGGTCAAAGCGGTTTGTGAGACCCTTAATGAACAAAATAGGAAAAAAGGTGACCAGCGCTACTAGTTCTAAATAAAAATAAAAAACAAATAATTGAAATACTTAAAATATGCCTTCCAAATCAATGCACATATAAAAATGACATTTATTCAAACAAATTAATCTCGTACCAGACACATAAAACAAGTTTAAAACAAGCAAGTCATACAATTCTTGCAATAATGTATCTCTTAATAACAATCCTCTGTAAAATAATGTTATCCACTAACTACTGGAAAATAAACCATATAGTTCAAGTCCTATATCATGCGGCTCAAATATTGTGATATTGCGGTTTCAGCAGGTAGCAGGAAGTCCTGGATACGGGCATGAGATGTGGTGATCAGTAAAGAGATCAGACAGCGCTGGTTAGCAGAACGAAGAGGGCGGGAAGGGGTGTGCATGTTGATGAGGGAGAGAGGTAGGGAGCAGTGGATGAGGAGATGAGGAGAAGGTGAGGGTCAGGGATTTAAAAAGCGTATAGGAAGCCAGTGGAGAGCTTGACATAAAGGAGAGGCCGAGGCAGAGCAGCGTGAGAGGAAGATGAGTCTGAAACAGCAATAAGTATAGATTGAAGAGGGGCAAGACGGGTGAGCGTGAGACAATCAAAGAGGAGGTTACAGTAGTCAAGGCGTGATATGACTAGAGAGTGGACGAGGATTTTTGTAGCTTCATTGGTGAGGAAGGGACGGATTTGTGCAATGTTGCGTAGGTGGAAACGGCAAGAATGAGAGAGGGCACGAATGTGTGGTATAAAGGAAAGTGAGAAGTCAAGGATGACACCTAGGCAGCAAACTTGAGGTGAGGGAATGAGGAGACAGAGAGGTATCACCAATGCCAATGGTTATGGGGATGGAGGAGGGGGAGGAATATA
>WWET01000389.1:574767-590389 GCA_011038615.1 Limnodynastes dumerilii
ATTTAGGTGTATGCATTTTTCGAATTTTAGCAATTCGGAGAAAATTCGCATTCGCAAAAAGAAATTTCGCAATTGGAATTTTCGAAATTCGGATTTTCTAACCGGGGACCCACACCCCAAAAGGTTATATATCAATCCTGCGCATTGGCAAGATCCTCTGAAATTATATTCCAGTATTAAAAGCTTTTATGAAGGCTGTGTTTTGTTAGGAGAAAATAAAAACAGAGACACTAAGTCATATCCAAAGCCTATTGTGGCTCCATTCATTCTTTATAATACTGTTCTAAAACTAACTATAGTAGCGATATTAGGTATAATTTAATCACTGACACAAGATCTCGCTGCAAAAGACTCAGAGAATCCGAATTTCATTTCACCTGTGTAATATTCAGGAAAACACATTACTATATAGACACTTTGCAAAGCAATTTTGAGAACTGCAGTTCTGAGCGCTGTTTTAAACTGTTAACCTCTGACAGCTTGCTTACAGTGCAGGGGGAGTGGCTACCATAGGCTCCCTGTGCTCCGGGCCCAGTAGCAGCTACACCCCTTGCGCCCCCCACCCAACTGTACCACACCTATTCTGCTGAACATAATGTTAAACTACAGAACATTTGGTTAAACGATCAAACCCAGACTCCTGTAAAGAAAGTGTTTTCAGACGGCTTGCATAAGAAAACATCCGCATCTTCATTTTGCGCATGCATGTTCTCCGATCTTTGCGATCAGAAGGCAATCTGCGCAATACATTGTTCTGATATTTGATGTGCTAACGGGAGGACACAATCTAGATGTCCAATCAATCGCCATCTTAAGTGAGGAAATTGGAAATATAAAGGTAAGGAGTTCCATGCAGGCGATGGGTGTGGCCTCGCACACGCTCACATGAATGTGGTGATAAAGCGAGAGTCTGCTAGCTAGCGATCTTAAGTCTGGATTTGGGGCCTCATTTACTAAGGGAGATTTGAGTAAAATCGCCGGAGACTGCAGTAGTTTACCGGGGATTTGCAACTCTCTGGATTTACTAAAGCAAAATCTCCACAAACTCTCCGGAGATGAGTGGAGAATTAAATCTCCGGTGTTTAAATCTCTCTGGCGATTTTTTGCACGAGGAGCATACAAATCTCTGGATTTGCTAAGGGGAAACTTTCAAAATAGCTGGTGTTTGGCCTCAAAGTCTCCAGAGTTAAATCTCCGGGGGTCAGTGGAGACTTTGCTTAAATCGCTAGCAAATGGTCATGTAATCATGTGTCAGGGTATAAAAGTAAGGTGTAAATGTATTTCAGCTGCTTGTTTAGACTCAAACAAATGCTATGGCTTTTTGTGTGCTGCATATGCATAGTGGATATTTATTGTGCAGTTTAGCCTTAATAAGGGCAACAGATCATCACCTTTACCACTCATTAAATGTGCAGATGGTCTGTGATGCTAATAGTGTTCTGCGTGAAGTCTCACGATTTTTGACATAACACCGGAGATTTTAAAGCAAACTCTGGAGATTTACTGTGAAACAAGCATTTTCCTATACATAACATTACATTCATACAAATCGTGGGCAACTCCGGAGATTTAAATCTCCGGAGTTTGAAAATCTCCATGCAAAATCTCCCCTTAGTAAATACCGAGATTTTTGTGGAAAAAATCTCCACTCAACTACGGAGATGTATGGGGGTTTTTTTTTTGGAGATTTAACTCTCCCTTTAGTAAATGAGGCCTCAGGTCTTTTATTACTAAAACTAATCTTGACAAATATAAGGTAGAAACTTTACATCTAGAAAGCCGATGCACAAATACATATGCTTTTAGCTGAGCACTAGAATGTCACATCACAGTATTACACATAAGTTTTATATTTAGATTTGCAAAAACCTTAGTCTATTATTAGATGAAAAAAAATAGTTGTGTGTATTTTTTGTTTGTTTTATAAATAGTGTCATATACACAAAAACAGTGTCCAAAGCATTTATATTTAATGCAGAAAAAAGAAACCAGTGAGGGTAGTACTTGTGCATACAGATATTATAGGACGGATGGTCCTAACACACCACTGGAAAACTTCCCATGACAAAGTGTGAACCAGAGTCATTCTTACCCGTGCTCCTGCCTGAAGGTAACAAGAGACAGTAATCGCTGTTCAGTCAGAACGGTCAACAGATTGCTGCCAGAATTTATACGTTTCTAGACACACCTAAAATCTGGCAATATTTACAACAATAAAAATCACCCCATTAAAATCTATACAAATGACACTAAAAATGCTTGTGGTTTAATGGATTCTAAAATGTAATTCTATTATAAACTATTTCATTATACTGGTCAAAATATGTGAACAAAACTGTAATCAAAACAAAGAAAAACACATATATTTATTGCAAATGTAATGACTTTGTGAAAAGCATCTGTATTACTTAATCCTACTTCCCTACATGTCGACAATTTCAAATGTGTGAAATCCCTACTCAACAAATCTCAAGCACATACAAACACATCTTAATCAGATCGATATCCTTAAGGACCTCTTTAAACATACCATACAGCAAAGATTGGAAAGGACAATTCACACTTTTTCTGTGTTAAACTATAATGAGTTTTTAGTATATTAAAAAAAAGATCTTAAAAAATAATTCCCATTTGTTAGGTTATGTCTGTAACTAATCTAATTATCAGCAAATTAATTTTAAGACAGCCATCAAAGCATGATTTGGTCAGGCCGCAGCCCTTGAGGAACCGACACAACTGATAAACCCAGCTACCCAAGTATAACAAAAAAAATCAACAGAATCCCCAAAACGTACTTTCCAGTAGTGCAGTGTTGATATAGTGTTGGGAACATCTTCTGTGTTGTTATTAAAGGCAGCAGCAAAAGCAGCACTTATCAGTAACGTCACAACACCAAGCAGTGGAGTTAATATGGATACTGTCAACTAAAGTACAATGCTAACTATACCCAGTTACCCCAAATTATACATAAACCCAGAACATTATAGCTCATTCTCTGTGCCAGCAACCATACAGAATCCTGTCTGACCTGGTAACAATATCCTTACTCTAAATAAATATAACCATATCATTTATTATTTGTTGATGTGTATCATGTAAAACATTAAAAAATGCTCCCTTAATATTATGGGGGGACATTCTTATAGATTATATATCAAGAGGGTATTCTTACACTATACCCACCATGCCAATATGGAAAGTATCACAGTGGCTGTCATGTAATACAAAAATACAAAGAGTATTTTAATCACTGACGCTCAATCCCACTCTCATTATTATTCTATTGAACCAGGGGCACTGGAACGGTAGGGGGCCAGGAATTAATTAAAATGATATGTGCCATCAGAAAATGCATTGTCAGTTCCCGTTGGAATTATTGTTTAGAATGCTGGGACAGAATGAAGTTATGTGGTTTAGTCCATAAAAAGACATGAAGAGGAGATATGTCCATTAATAGAGCATAATATATTCTGCTCAGACATATCAAAACACATCAATCTTAGAAAATGCATTTATGAAACTGTAATGACTGTCTACAGTACATGTAAATTCAAGTCTGAAGAGTCTACTGGAAAATTTTGTAATAGAATTTAGAAAATTACAGGCGAGTTTAAAAAGGAGCATGAAAAAGACATTTGCTTTTTTATTACGACAATCTTCCCCATTTGCTTTTGAAATAGTAGCAAGTGTTAGTAAAATGTGTCAGGCACCATTACATCACAAAGTAACATGACCTGTTGCCAGTCATAATGAAAAGATACAAAAGCAGCTCAGTGCAATGCAAATAGAATCTCTGCTTATGGAGTACGGGGAAACTGCAGAGATGTGCAGCCCACACCCTAAACATAATGCATCCCCTGCTCTGTACTTACTCCACTAACTGCAAACACAATTCTAAATTCATTTTTACTAATTAAAGGTGCTCTACAAAACACAGAGCAGCATTTCCAGTAACTGCGCAAAAATAAATTTATCGTCTGATAAAACTGGAACACTACGTCGCGTAGTGAAGAGCCCCTATTAATAGGCACTGAGGACCGTGTTCACAGATCCGTTTTCACTTGGAGTTGCGGGCATATTTTTAGGCACGTTTTACCTATGCGTAGTAACTTTATGTGCATAAGTGCTTTAGGCACGGACATGTGAATCGCACTTGGGTACATACGTACGTGCGTATCATTGCGTACTTTGGAAAAAAACGCATCTCTGAGTTGGGCAGTGCATTATGCTGGAAGTCAGAACATTGTATAGTGTGTGCCTTCCTTATGTCCAGCCACAATCTGCACTCACACATTCTGGCCGCTTATTTAAACAAATTATTAGTCCGTTTTTATACAGTACATTGTTTTGATTGAATGTATCATACCCAAAAGCAGAATATTATAACCAGAGATGCACGCATGTTTTATGTTCTTGTGTGAAGGAACATTGGCAATAAGAGACCATACTTACATCTTGAAAGAGCTTCCTGTCTGCAGCGAGCCTTTTAGAAGACAAAGTCTTGGTCACGTGATAAAAGGTGAGTAACGCTCGATGCTGACGAAGGTCATCTTGAACTTTCACTGATTCAATCAGGGTAGGGATAAGCTCGGGCCACTGCTTGGGACAATCAAGCCTTGCAACTTTAGCGATCAATACAGAGATTTGAGTAGCAATCTGCAAGACAAAATGTGTACATTTATATTTCACCAGACAGCTGGCAAGACAAGAATCTAAGACTCTGACCATACTCTATAGTGTGTTTTCATCTGAACTTTCACCAAAGGTGAGCGGTCCTTTTTGTCATGTATACTGCCTTAATAATAAAGGACCATATTCACACTTAAGAGTAAGATAGGTGTGGCTAGAACCATACCTAACTCACCCGTCCTGCTCCTAACACGCCCCTGTTTTTAGGAACCTTAAGAGTGCCACAGGGCTTCCTTAAGTAACAGTGCGTATTTTACTTTGCACGGAGAAACCCGTTCCCTCGCCCTCCCCGCCTAATTTAAATACCTCCCACTTCTATCAAAGTCCACCCCAACGCCACATTAGCACGCCTCCTTCTGACTAAAAACAGCACAGGGTCAATTTATGTACCTAGCTGGTACGTAGGTCGTATAAATGACCTATTTCAACAATTAATCTATTGCGTCATTCGAAAAGGAACAAAATAGTTCCAATATTTATACTAGAATGCTAAATGCTACTTACAACAGACATTATGAGCAGCTGTGCTGACAAGACCACAATAATAGCATCACACAGAGCGAATTGGCAAATGTGAAGCTATTTTTTTTGTACTCCATAGAGTATTTAGTTATGGATGTATAGTATCTACAAACACATATCCACAATGATAAATTCCCACATGTTATTTGTGCAAAGTTCTTGTTTTTATTTATGTACAAGGTGTTAAGCTCATTTTCTTTCCTGTAATGACACTGATATACGATGGAAGAGACTCATCAGTATTGCAATGTATACTAACCTGATTTACTGGCTCATTGAAGTTGGTGATGAGTCCTGCACGCAAAGCTGATTTCTCAGCATCTGAAATTGCACTGCAAAAACATAAGAAACGAGGTGAACACCAACAATATTCAACATGATAATTGCACTACATTAAAGCATTATTATCTAGTCTGTAATGTTTCTATAAAACATATCAAGAAAGATTCAAGGAAGGGGAGGGGGGGGGGGGGTTGAAACAGAGAAAGGAATGGGGGCATATGATAGCAGCTTTAAAATATATCAAGGAGTGTAACCCGGAACAGAAGGGGGACAGTTTTCAAATGCCACCACATATTGTCTGCAGCGTTTTAAAAAGAACATTAGACATTCACGCCGGTCCCTGACCCTATTAGAGCTACATACTAAGGTCCCTAACACATACACAACCACACAGACTAATTTGGTCCGCAGCATGTTTTTGGCAAGTGAGAGGAAACCGGAGCACCCAGAAGAAAACCACGCAGACACAGGGAGAACATACAAACTCCACAGAGATAAGGCCTAGTCCGGGAATCAAACGCATGACCTCAGCTCTGTGTGGCACGAGTGCTACTCACTGAGCCACAATGCTTCCCAAGTTTATAAGCGGGATAGCCTCCAGATAAATTTAATATCTTAAATATGCTTGGAACTGAGGAGCAGAGAGCGTGATGGCGAGTCCAGGGATGTCTGCTACAAGCAAGCCGCTGTCTTCATAGATCAGTCTCCTGTTGAGGGCATTGCCGCACACTGCTACTGCTGTCGACACACTGGATCTGCCCTTTTACAAAAGACATGAACCATTGCGCTTGCTGCTCCTCCGCCTGCCATAAGGATTCTCAGTTTGGGGTACAGACTGCCTTCACACTCATCCTTTATAATTTATAGATCTGTTTTGATGATCTGTTCTTGAGTTTATGTCAATAAATTGTTTCTATTTATCCTCTCTCCGTTATATTTATATTTATTCCCCGTGGAGGGGGACAATGTGGGACCTACAAGGACATTTTTTATTTCAGACTATATTAGATATCGACGGGTTCATCTGGTTTTTAGCTTACCAACACCCCAGGATTAAACTTTTTAGCGCTTATTTTACTAACTATTTTACTTTTGTTTAAACCAGAAGCTCAGCTGATCAAGAAGACAGCTTTCTAAGCTATCCCACAACAAATCTTCCCACTTTTCAAAATCTCTGTTTTTCAGAAATATTCTACATAGGCACAGGCCAAGCATATGATAACTTTTACTCCCTCACTATACTAAGTACCATAGTTGTCCTGAATCATTAATAGCAAAACAAACGGTGGTCAATATTAATGTATATTTACCCTGGCACAACGGTTTATTAAAACAAAAAATGCAAAGAATGTTAAATAGCATTGTTGCTTTAACTCCACAAATATGCTGAAACCGTTTACTAGGTCAAGATAATAGACTGTACATAAAGTTTGAGCAGAGGATAAGTAAATACTTCTAAGTAAGAACTCTCCAGTTGAAACCTAATAGTGTCCCAAACAGGGAATATTAGAATAGGAAGGTACAAGCTAACACACACTTAGCATTAGAACCCAAGCAGAAGGACTCCTAAAAATCCAGAGAGAACAGAGAATATTTCCTGCAGGTGAGACTTACTCATTTTCCTTTGGTTTGTGATGTATCAAAAGAACAAGGATTGACAACTACATCAAATAGCTTTTAAAGCTTCAGTCCAGACATATCAAATAACTTCGCTTTTCCAAAGGTTCTTTTCTTCCCTTTCTTAGTTTAATGTGAAATGATTTGTTAACTTTCTTTAATAGCCAAGCTAAATGTGGGTCAGTGTCAAACTGCAAACATTATAAATAATGCTACCCCAAGTTAAGTGCAAAAAACAGACCATGAATATGATTTCTTTCACATTAACATGGTGTGACAACCTTTTCTAGGTTACGGCTCTCAAGTCTGTTTGTGTTAAATAAAGCAATTTAAAATGCTTTTGTTATTTTCATTGATCTATTGATATTACATTTTTTTTTTTTGCACATCTATAAAAAAAAAAGCATTGTAACCTCCAATAGTCCAACAAAGAACGTAGTACAATTGGGACAACACAATTAGGAAAGGAATTTACTCTGAAGGTCACATATACCTGCAAAAGTAATACCCTGACTTACATAAAGTGAATAAATGAATAAATAGAAGATTGAGATAGCAGCAAAGGCTCACAAATTGCTAATAAATCTATGTTAAGACCCAGTGAGGACTGCTGGAAATTATAGGGGGAATTTATATTCCATACTGCAACAACTAATCTAATGACCTTAATAGGAGCACCTACTTGTAAATTATCTATAAAGATTTGAAAATACCAATATCATATAAAGACTCATTAAAATGACAATTAATCAGTGGCAACACTATTGTAATACGTGGAACAATCATTATAAAACAAGACTGTTTAGTAGCAAACAGACTGGGTTGGTAAGGGGCCCCGCTTACAATCTATAATACATTGGGGTTTGATAAATAATAGTAAGTGCTGCATATCACACAATGGACCAGCCAGGTTGTATTGTAAAAGTGATCAGTGCTCTGTATGATCCAGTCACACAGCAGGAGTGTGGGTCCCCAGAGCAAACAGCCCTATTTCGAAAGGGCTGTTCACTCCCAGCCAGTTCCAAACTGGCTGGGATATCGACTGCTTATGCCTCGATGAGGCATAGCAATCGATCCCCGGAGCAGCAAATACGGTGCTCCGAAAGGTGAGTTTCCCCCAACCCGCTCCCTAACCCAAACCCTAAGTCTCCCCCCGCAGCCTAACACTAAGTCCCCCCTTGCAGCCTAACCCTAAATCCCCCCACTTAGAGGGCTCGCATTCGAAAGCTTTTGGCTGTCTCTAATTCGCAATGCAAGCCTTCGCAGCGGTGACTCGCAACGCACAGCAGTGTCAGTAGCAGGACTGATGAGAATGTTTGCATGGAAAAAGAAAGTGTGTAAGTTTGTGTAAATAATCAAATAGAAAGGAAATCTGTATAACAAAATGGTTGGTGAAGGTTAAGAATTAGGTTGAGGAATTTGGTGAGCTTGGCATGAAGAGATGAGTAGAACTTGAAAGTTTTCAGAGGACAAGATAGTTTTAATGGGTGAGGAAAATGTTTCCAGAGAGGGAATTATATATAGGGTAAGATAGCTGTAAAAAATGTAGAGGTGGTCAAACACGCTGTGCAAAGCTACCAATCCTATTAACTGTCGGTAGAGTTACTTGAGTGTTTGGATTATCAGCTGATCAACCCCATAATTGTACAGAATATACCCGGCTTCAGTCACAGATACAACAAATTAATGCATTTTTTGAAAAATACATAAAAAAAAAAAAGCAACTAAATGACTACACACATTCCAATCAGGGGGGGTTCCACTTCAATCGTCAAAAAGTTTAATCAAAATGCAGAATTTTATTGATCAGTGACCTGAATAATTGGTAAGTGATGCTTAAATTGCTCTAGGTCCAGATTAATAGTCAAGAAGATGGTAATAGTCAAAAGATGTAAACACATAATGAATTCCTTTGCTTTATTACCAGTCATGCTCTGATAATTCAGCCTTGGTTGGAATGAAATGAAGTGCTGTCATTTAGTATTGGACTTGGCAATATCTCATGTACAAAGAGGTAATCATTAACATATTTTAACCTCTTTCTGGCAGCTAATGAGTTACAATAAATCCAACCTACAAAAAAGACAACGTCAAGGCAAAATGCTTAGGCAATCCAAAATTAGCAAATAAACACATTAGTAAACATTCAAGCAGCGTGAAGTGACAGAACTTTTGTGCTTTTTGAACACAGCCACTGTCTCGTGAAATAAATTATCTATTTAGTGGCTTCTGCAAAATGCTATCTCTTTAAAGCGCAGCTTGACACATCCTTAATACAGAAATTACTATGTGAGGAATTTAAGGACGTTAGGATCATTTCTGACTGAGTCAGCGGGATACCCAGCACATGATTAATGCCCTGTATCAGCAAAGGATTAGTGAAAGTCTTTGATGACAGGTCTGTCTTGCTATACGGGCTTCAGATGCTATAAAGTTCAACAGCTAAAATGTTAAATAATGCCACTCTGTCACTTCATATTATAAGCTGCAAAAAGCTGAAAAAGTTATGGGAAATATAGCAAAACCCCACACTCAACCAAAGAGCACAAACAAGAAAAAACGTTTTTTAACTAAGAAATATGGTTAACTTTTTTAGGACATAAAAAAGTAACAATGAACCTGATTCAGAGACTGAAAATAAGAGAGGAAAGTTACTCCTGGGTAAAACCATGTTGGTTTCAGGGGAGCCAAACTTCATCTGTTGCAAACAGTATTAGAATTGAGAGTTGGCGTTTCCAAGCCCAAATCTAACTAGCAGTGTAACAGTAAAGCTGGTCAGTACCTGTGTGCAGTAAGCAATAGCAAAGATATATCCCTGCATGCAAAGAATACAATTAACCTGACTCCCCCTGCAATCAACATGGTTTTGCCCAGGAGTAACTTTCCTCTCTTAGTTTCAATCTCTGAATCAGGTCCAATATGAAAGAACTATGAACCATTGAGAAGAAGGGTAATGAAACATAGGTATACAACCAAAAAAAAGTGGTTTCCTGACCTGCTATTTTCTGCAGCCAATACAGACCAGATCCAGACTTACATAATGTGGCTGTTTTCCAGTCTTTGTAGACAGAAAACACTTGCATTCCATTACCACATGGAACTGGATCTTCGGGCATGATGGAGCGGAGTGGAGCAACAGCAGCGGTCTGGATCCATTCCTACAGTCACACATTTGACTTGTAGAGCACCATGACATAGTGAGCCTTGATTAATTATGATTGTATTCACAGGTGTTTATATAGCGCCAGCATGCTATGAAGCACTTTTATACAGTCATTACAAAAGAGGACTGGGTAGTAACAAAGATAAGGGTAAGAGGTCCCTGCTCGCAAGCTTACAACCCATAGGACACTGGGGTTTGATACATAAGGGTGAAGTGCTAATAAATCACACAACCAAGCAGCCAGCTTGTATGGTAAAAGTGCTCAGTGCTCTGCATGATTCAGATACACAGCTAGGATAGTAGTGAGCAGTTAATGGTTTCAAGAATAGAAGTTTGGACTGAAGCCTGTTTCATGGACAATTGTTTAAATGGATAGGGAACGATACGATGTGAAACGGCCATACTTTAATATTTTTTTAATAAGACTTAAATAAAACAGGATCCGGCATAATGTGGGTGTATCAAAAATCCACATTTCAGACAAGGGTCCTAGAGACCCTAAAAGTTATAAAAGAAAATATCGCCAATGAAGCAGACTCATCTGCAATAATAAACTAAGGAAATGCCCCAGCAATCAATCATATTCTAGGTTTCTCTGCTATAGTTGGACCTTACTCTGAAAGAGAGACCTTATGTTGGGTGATAGAGGCCTTTAGTATGCTCTTATCTTGAGTGCGGAAGTGGACTGAAGTGAGGAGAAATGTGGAGAGGGGTCAGACAGCAGCAGTCTGCAGTGGTTGAAGCTGCAGATCATGACAGAATGGATGAGGGTATTTGTGGCGTCAGGGAGTGACACTGATCTTTCTTCTCAGATGAACCCACTGGGTACTTTGGATAACTGAATTAGACCACACTTAGCATAATGGGCTAGATCCTGATAGGATTACTAGGATCAGAAAACAGCCCCTTGTGGTACTGGGGCGACAGCACAGGTGTGGGATGGAATTCTGGGTCCAGATTCATCCTGGTGGTGAATACGACAATGGAGCAGGACAGAATGTAGAATGAAGATATAAATAACGGTATGGGAAAGCAGGAGATGACAATGGGCTGGATCCAGACCTACGTTCCCTTTATGTTTCAAAGCGTAGCGTATGTACGCTATCGTAATTACTATGCGCTCCCCTCACTCGTACGTATTTTTGCAGTTTTACGCTTTCCAAACCCTACCTTAACTTTTCCAAGCGTAACTGCTGTCGGTTGTAATGGCTGTAAGTGTTTATGCGCCTAAGCACGCCCATACTGTATTATTTAAATGCCTCACCCCACCTCCGTAGCGTAATTACGGGTGTCGTATGTCTGGCACATCCCTTCGTCTGTAGCTGTTGATCATAGACTCGTAAGTACAGAGTTTCGGGCCGTAACATCTGCCACACGCATGCGCTGAACATACAAAACAGCGTTTTGGCCACTCCGGCTAGTGTAAATACGCTAGCGGTCATAGCTCTGGATCTGGCCTAATGGCTCCAGAGCTCTACATAAGTGACTGAAAGAGGGAGAGGTGCTGCATAAGACAAAACCAGCTTTGGTGAATTCATTTCATGATGCAGTAACTGGCAAGCAATAACCTGCAGCTTACTTATGAAGTAAATGGTTGTGCTTTGTATAATACATCCTCTGACTATTATGCCTTTTGGACTCTTGAAATGCCATTTGAAGTAACTTAAGATGTGGAGACTGTAAAACTATCCTTCATATGCTACAAATATGCTACAAATACGCCACTCTCTCTGCTGGCACATCACTGCTGTAATAAAAAAAATCAAATGTTAATGCAAGATCATTATCTCAATCACATTAGAGGCGTCTTCATTCCTTGGGCCTGCACAAACACTGACTGGCTATATTTTTACACAGCCTTTTAAAGTATAATGAAAAGTGTTACTACATTGATCGATGCTAAAGACACGTACTCATTTGTTAATATCACTTTAGAGCGCACAACCGTGTTCTCTGGTAATGTCTTATTCTGAAACGGAGAATCATTTCTGCCATACAACGGAATACTGCAGAAAATAACATCCAAGCAACCAAAACACAATCTTATAAAGTCCAGGGGCCAGATTTACTAAGCTGCGGGTTTGGGAAAGTGGAGATGTTGCCCATAGTAACCAATCAGATTCTAGCTGACATTCTCTAGTATGTAATAGGAAAGTGAGAGTTAGAATATGATTGGTTGCTATGGGCAACATCTCCACTTTTTCAAACTCGCAGCTTAGTAAATCTGGCCCCAGGTGTCACTTCACTGTCATGATTATTTTAAATGCTTAACGGCAAACCACACACTATATAAAACAATGAATAAATTGTAGTCCTAAATAGAAAGGAGAAGGTTTTGAAAGTTTTCACTACTTGCACTTTTATAGCATCAGCAAAGCTGCAAATACAGCACAGTGGCTCAGTAAGTAGCACTTGTGCCTCACAGCACTCAGGCAGGCCATGAGTTATAGGCCTAAAGAATGACTAGTAATGTTTATCTATAATATCTGTAGTAAATGTAAGTTATATCACATTATTTGTCAAAGTAATCTTGCTCCTAATTCTCTGTACAAAAATTGTTGAGCCCTGCTTTAAACTACTGCTATGTGTTTTACTTGTATTTTGTTACCTGAGAGATAGACATGACCCAAGCCATACACAGCATACACAGCAGGGTAATATTGTTGATCCTTTACTTGTTGTGTGACATCACTGTGAATGCAAATGTCACAGAACCTGCTTTGTCAGCTACATCAACGCAAGTAAAGCAACGTTAATCTATGTGCAGAGTTCCATAATCCCTTTGCTCCTCCAGAAAACCACTATAAATAGGTGGAAATCATGATAAGAGATGAGCTGACTAATACCAATTCCTACATTTCACAGTTATTATAATTTCACAGATCAGACAAAACATTAAAACCACCTGCCTGCTATTGTTTGGCTCTGACCTAATAAAGAATGGACTCCACAAGACCGCTGTAGACGTTCTGTGGTAAATAGCACCAACATGTCACACAGATGCTCAGATGGCTATCTGGGAAATTTGGAGGCCAAGTCAACAACCTCAAAAGCTTTGTAATGTTCCTCAAACCATTCATATCGCACAAGACCTGCCATCTGGAGAGGTTCTGACCCAGTTGATTAGCCATCACAGTCTGGCCCTTGTCAGATCTCAGCATGGCGTTAGACTAGAAAATACACCTTCGACGTCTTTAGGCTGCAGCTGTTAATATCTCCCTGCAGCTCTTGAAAATTTACTACTACTACTCACCAATTATTTCTATTTGTGACATACAGATTTTAACGAAATTTTACAAATATAAATCATTGGTGATTTATGGTAATGCATCTTCAGCCTGAACAGAAATGTCCAGGTTCTCGGGGATTGCAGGAGACGGAGAGACCGTTGAAGTGAGAATCCTCTTCGGGGGTGAGCAATGACATGTTCAGGCTGAACACATATTTACAACTATGTCAACTTATTTGACATATAGAAATCGTTGGTGGTTAGTGGTAAATCCATATTCAGTTTGAACATTACAGTTCAGCCAATGGCTCCAGCAGTCAAAGATTCGGAGGGTGCTCAGTGTACATGCATGCACAGACCAATTACCTGAGAAATGCTTAAACTGAGACTTTACAAGGGACTATCGGAATGGTCTAGCTACAAGACAGCAAATATATAGTGTGCCAGGTAAACAAACAACAAACACCAAGGCTTTCATATATATTTTATAAATGTCTGAGGAGGATGTTAAAGCTCTAAAAAGTTTAAGGAAAAAGGGACATAGATAAGCTAAAAAAACAACACCCCAGATCATTACAATATTACAGCACAAGGTTTACCTACTGTAACAAGAAAGTAGAAAATGATGGCTTCAAATGAAAAAAAAAGGAAATCAAATACCAGCAGAGGAGGTCATTTTGCTGTTCTGAGCAGCAGATTAAATACTGTAACCTACTCGAAGGACTTCTCTATAAAATGCATACAGATCTCTACAGAGATGTCCTCCTGGCACTCACTAGTCTTTATAACCACATCCTGGCATTTCAGCTCTTTAATATTTTGTCTAAAACTACAGTCATGAAAGGGTGACAGGTTTTTGGTTCCAAGTGAGCAGACTGGTAAAATTCTATAACCACGAATATTGTAGCTATGGTAGAAGAGGCATGGAAGTATTCACGACGTATAGCCAGGAGAAGCATAGTAGCCATGAATATATCTGGACTGAAGAATACTCTCTCACCCATTCTGAAGAAAACAATATAACTATAACAAAAACTAAATAGAAGATACTAGCTTATAGTTCCACCCGTCGCTAATGTGCCACCCCCTCCCTAGGCCCTCTTTCTCATATGTCACTGCTCAAATGCGAGAGGACTTGTGGGTGAGCATAGCATGAAGGGGTCTATCTGACTCTTTCATGTCTGTTATACTATATGATTTATTTATACAGTCCTCTACATTTCTATATGCCACAAGCCATGGTCACACACCCTGCTGGAGGAACAGAGCGAGGGCACATTTATTTTCTCTGAATAGAAACTCACATTTCTAAGCAAAAGAATCCATATTTCACCACGTTTAAGAAAAAAAAGATTTATATTTGCTCATGATAATTACCTCCAGTATTGATTGCTGAGTCAGGTTTATTTCGCTATTGTATTCATTTAGACAATGCTGAGATTAAGGATATGCTCAGTGCATCAAGGGATTTGCAGCCACATAAATCACTGAACTAAATTACCCAGTTTATGCAGCAACTAATTTCAATGTCATACACTAAATGTGTAACAGAAAACTCAGACGATAGAGTAAATCTACAGTGACACCTACAGGCCAAACCACCAAACTCAAGATACCAACCACTTTCTACCCGGCAGCACTGTGCAGATTTGTACAATATGACAAAAAAAAGACAATTGGCCAGATCCTGACCCCCGCATGCATGTGTCTGCGGCTGTACTCGGCCCGCCCCCTCATTTACATGGAGCGTCAGACCCTAAAGCGTAAGTACTGACGTACTTCGTTACGAACGTTGGTACTTACGCTGTTGGAAGATGTGGCAGATGGCACAGATGTTCCGAGACAAATGACTTGCATAAGTCCACTGTTAGACTTAGTTCTGGATCCAGTCCAATATATATATATATATATATATATATATCATACAGAGAGAATTGTTTTATTAAACACAATGGGGTAGATCCAGAACTACGTGTGTGCGTACGTATTTTAGCGGTGCGTATTTTCGTACACGTAAGGTCGCTACACTCCCCACGGCACACCCCTTGCACGGACGTATTTTCTCAAATTACGCGACCCAAACCCTACCTTAACTTTTCCTAACGTAACAGCATACGTCC
>WWET01000389.1:590613-609960 GCA_011038615.1 Limnodynastes dumerilii
CCCACTGCAGGGCAGACCCGGGAAATTCAGAGACCCGGGTCTGCCCTGTCGTCATCGCGGTGCGTAATTTGTTTACCGTTGCTCTGGCAACACTTGTTGCCAGGGCAATAGTAAAAAAAATTCCTCCAATCGAGGTACATTAGGTGTTACCCGGGTTGAAAAACCCGGGTAGCACCTTTCAGACTGCACCCCTACCCGTATCGGACCCGGGAATAACCCTTCTTTTCACCCGGGTTGAATTCCCGGGTCTTCTGACACGGGTCCACCAGAAGTGCACCTTTAACATCTCCACGAAATACCCGGGATTTTGCCGAGACCCGGGTTTTTGGCGAAAATCCCGGGTATTTCATGGTGATGTGAAAGGGGTATTAGTTATTTTTATCCGTTTTCCTTGATGACATAATACTTAAAAAAATAAATAAATAAATAAATAAAGACAGAAAGCAGCATCTGTATCTCAGAATGTACATTTGTTCTTATAAAAGTCTCCTTGTCATTTGCACAAGTTACATAATACCAATTATTTAACAACTGAAGGAAGCAGTGCTAGAACAACAATAACTGAAATTTCAGGCTTTAAGGTAACTTCACTATCACATCGGTGGGTGAGTATTCTCTAGTATAACGCCATCCCAAGATCTGACAAGGGCCAAACTATGATAGCTAGTCAGCTGGGTCACAGCCTCTCCAAATGGCAGGTCTTGAGGGGAATTTCCAGTATGTAAATGAAAATATTTTCATTCAAATTCAGCCCTAAATCTAACTGCCTATAGAAATATCACATGTAAATTTTTACAATAAGCACAAATTCCAGGATTCACATAGACAATGACTATATAAAAAATTATGTCTGCTCATATGTGAACGATTTATATTAATATGACATTCCTGCACATTCTACTAATCATCTCATATACTGCCCTATAAGAATAGTAAAATATAGAAACATAGAATATTCCAGCAGATTATTTTTTTTTTTTAATATAATGGACCAGATCCAGAACAACGCTTCTATGTGAATTTACGCCTGGCGCACACGTAAAATGACGATTTTGTATGTACTGCACATGCGCACGACAGATGATACGCTACGAAACGTAACATAACTCTCAGCGTATGGGCCATACACGTATTAGTTGCGTAAATTTGTACGTGTGGGCGTGGCAATTTTACGTGTGTCAAAAGTACATCTAAAATACGCAATGTAGGCGGGGTTTTCATTTAAAGTGTACAGTATGGACGTGCTAAGCAGCGTAAGTCCGTGTTGCCCATCCGTACGTGTGCAGACGACAGCGGTTACGCGGCCAAAAGCTTAGGTAGGGTTTGGAAAGCCGAAAGCGGTCAAAGCACGTACATTCAAGGGGTGTGCCTAGCGGAGTGTATAGAAGGTACGCATGCGTAAATACGCTACGCTAGTAAACAGATTGCAAGCGGAGTTCTGGATCTACCCCAATATCCATAGACTCAGTTTCACCATATATCTATCCTTTCAGTGAAGTCATTTTTCCCTTACCTTGCTTCTAACACGCATTCCCTCATGTTAAATTATATCTGTTCCTTTAAAAAATGCCCCCTCCTTTACCAGGTTAATCCTGTTGATATATTTGAAAGCTGCCATCATATCCCCCCTCTCCCTGCTCTGCTACAGACTTTAATGCATTTATGTCTTTCTGGAGATATGGCCTCCAGAACTGAGCAGAGTATTCTAGATGAGGCCGTACCAATGACTTATAAAGGGGCATCACTACTTCTCTCCGTGTGCTACTAATTATCCTCCCTGTGCAATCAAGCATTTCACTTGCCTTTTCCACTATTTTTTGTTAACATTGCTTGGCCACAAAGTACAAGAAACAACACCTGTCATTTACCCAACTGTGAGTTTCATTTATCGTTTCTCGCTAATGGTTTTATAATTTTCCCAAAGGACTGGTGCTGGGGACAGATTACAACAAGTGTTACTTTACTTAATGTCACTGAGTCTTTAAAACATTATGATTAATCATTAGTCTACATTAACCATTACTTTTTAAATCCATTGCAGTTCCCAAACTGATGACAACTGTCTGTGTAGGAAACTATTTATTCTTAACAATAAATGCATACAAGAATCGTCATGACAGTGACGCAGATTTACAGCTTACAGCGTACTGTAACAGTTTACATTGTGCTTTGGCTTATCTCACTTCCCACTGTAAAATTGGCAGTAATAAATAAATGGCTGCTTGCATTATGTATGAGGCAGTGAAAACCAGGATTTACACACATGCAGAGAAAAACAAGAAAACATGAATAAGTGAGGTTGTTTGTTTTTGTATCCATTAAATATAAAATAAAACACCATCAAAGGAAAAAAAGTCAAGTATCTGTCATACTATTAGCGATCATCTATAATATAAAAAAAAAAAGATTTATTTTTAATAACAGTGGACTAGATTCAGACTTAATAACGACAGCCGATATATACACACCAAGTGTACTGCCATAGCCAGAACAGGAGTTATGCATCGGAACGCTGATCATAAGGATCTAGTGTTTGTGCGATCAGCTTTACGTACGTGGGGTGTGACAGACCTCCGTACGTTCGAGGATATGCTGTTTGGGTGGGGTGAGGCATTTAAATTGTACAGTATGGGCTGTGATAGGCACTTACTTACAACAAGGCATCCGTGCGACCAGAGAAACGCACAGAGAAGTTAAGGTAGGTTTCTGAACACATAGGTCACCTAAGTTCTGTGCTTGAGAGGAGAGTACCGGGGGGACTGCATTATTCTCTTACGCGTGTAACTTAGATACACAACCATACGGAATTCACTATTAAGTCTGTATCCGGTCCAATAAGTATGGACCTGATTTAAACTTAAGAAGGTCCTTAAAATAAAAGAGGAAAGTCACTCCTGGGCTAAACCATGTTGATTGCAGGGGAGTCATATTTCATCTGTTGCAAAGTTTCCCAGCCCAAGTCTAAATAACAGTGTGATAGTAAAGCTGGTCAGTATCTGTGTGCAGTAAGCAATTCATAGATATATCCCTGCATGCAAACAATACAATTAACTTGACTCCCCCTGAAATCAACATGGTTTAGCCCAGGAGTGACTTTCCTCTCTTATTTTAAGCACCTTCTTAAGTCTGAATCAGGCCCTATGGGGTAGGATCCACAACCCCGTAATCTTTTACATACGTGCCCAATTTTTCGATTGTATCTACTACGTCTGCGTAGTAACTATTTACGCTATCTACGTAGCATTTCTTTATGTAGATTGCATATGTGCAGTTTTGAAAGACCGCATGTGCGCAATCTACGTAACGAAACGCTGCATAGATAGCGTAAAATAGTTACTACGCATGCGTAGTAGCTAGAATTGCAAAATTAGGTACGTATGTAAAAGATTACAGGGTTGTGAATCCAGCCCTATATCGTTAACTTCAGAAAAGGGATTACTAGTCTAGTCATTAACAGAAGGCTACTTACTTTGGGGCCACTCTCCTCCAGTAACGATCTATCCCATTTTTAAAATACAGGACAGCCAGCCATCTGACGTTTACATCCAAGGAATGATTCGTGAAAATATTCTGTAGAAAACATTTCAAACAAAGACAGTAAGGTTATAAATCAGTACCAAAAAGAGTGAGCGTGTCACACAAAGCGTTATTAGAACCGCTGCAGAACAATATATCAATTGGTCAACAACAACAAAAATACGAACTATATAAATTATTCAGCGCTGTTACCCCTCTATACCAGTCCAGTGAGCGCATTTTACATAAAAGTCCACAAATTTAGATTAAAATCCAGGTTGTTGGATGGATAATCTTCTTCTAGGAGGAAATCGTCAGCTATAAAATTTCAAGGGAACAACCTACATTGTAATCTATTTTCCTCAGTGCCAGTGGGTTTCACTCACACGATAACAGCACAGCTCCCAGACAAAAGAAAAGCACACAATCATATAAAAGTACAACATACAAAGCGGACCCATAGAACGTTTAAAACCAAGTCACCCCCTTTATGAAGATCACATAGTTTAATGTCTGTTTTAGAACTGTTTAAAAAAATAACCAAAAAACTGTTTAGTTCATTGTGGCAATATTTTTCCCTTATGATATTATAATAAAATAAAATAAATAAACCAACCAATAAAAATGACCAATGACACAAGGAAGGATAAGACTCCATTTTTTCTATTACTCACCACTTTGAAAACTGTAAAATCGCTTGAAATACGTTAGTGAGGATTTGATCTAATCGGCTTCCTCCCAATACAGCACACAGAGCTTTCCAGTAAATACCATTAGCTAATCCACCCAGGTAACCCAGACGCAGGACAGTTCTGTAATTTACCTTCACCATAAACTCTAGCATGGGGCTGGAATAACTCTTGAGGGTTGACTACTTTATTGGTTTATTTATTTCATGGGTCTTGTGTGTGCCCAGCAGCATCCATACTTGTGTGGATCATTATCTACACAAATTATATTTAAACAAGTTTTAACGTATGTGTTTATAGTGAATAATATATACATACCTAACATGATACATCTTTTTTGAACATCAAAATGAAAGTTATATAAATAATGGGCCGGATTAACACTTAAGAAGTTCCGGATTCTTAACTGTGGTAAGTTAAGAAGTTACCTACTACACATCTACGTATCACTAGTAGTTGGTTTAGGAGAAAGGAGGTGTGCCAGTGATGCCTCGAAAAATAGTAGGTGGGGGATCCATGCAGATGAGTCTGGGAGGACGTGGCAAGGAGACATCTGTGCGTAGCTTCCTTCTTAAGAGGAAAAGTACGCACAGTTAGTTAAGGTAGCCTATGGCACTGTTAAGTGCCATCAGGCAACTAAAAACGGGGGGCGATTTGTGGTTCAGGATGAGTGAGTTAGGTGCGGATCACTCTTATCTGTGAATTAGGCCAGACCAGGTTAAAGTCAGTAAAAACCAACATACGGACTGATGTTTTCTGCTGTGACGAGGAATCAGTTTTAAACTACACATAGGGAGGAAGCTACAGTATGTGTATACATAACAGAATTCCAGCCAGGGATTCACAACCAGCGCTGGGTGTCCAACTGCCACACAAACCAGGGACAATGGACCCTCTTTCAGGCTGACCCCCCCCCCCGCAGCAGCATTAGTACTATTTATACTTTTATATTTCCTTCCAAAATGAAATATAGGAGGTTAAATAAAGGCACATACCATAATTACAAGGAGAACATTAGGGGTGTAGATTGGTGATGGCAGTCCACAACCTACATGTTGCTTAAAGTAAATGCATTTTAAATGAAGACTGATTAATAACGCTTCATGAATTAGAAACAGAAGCTATGAACTGCTAATAAGAAAGGTTAATGCTCCTCCATGGTTTACAAATATAT
Organism: Limnodynastes dumerilii; assembly: GCA_011038615.1. Classification (NCBI taxonomy): domain Eukaryota; kingdom Metazoa; phylum Chordata; class Amphibia; order Anura; family Limnodynastidae; genus Limnodynastes; species Limnodynastes dumerilii. The sequence goes on from WWET01000389.1 coordinate 595,993, forward strand.
AAGGCAACAGACAAATAACAGATACAATTTTTCTATATCTCATTTGTTTTTTTTATGTCCTTAGTAGAAATAATGAAGCAGCGTCTAGAACACATAGAACATGTGCAGGGACTAACTGTTACTTTAGGGAATAATTAAAGTGCATAGAGTCGCACACGCACAACATAACTTGCTAGCTGTTAGATGACACAAGATGAGAGAGCTGCCCAATAATGGTCCAGTCGGTCTTTATGAATGATTAATGACACATTGCTCCCTACTCCCTTACCCTAACCCTAAGTTACACCCCCTGCAGCCTAACCCTAAGTCCCCCCCCCTGCAGCCTAACCCTAAGTCCCCCCTCTGCAGCCTAACCCTATGTCCCCCCTCTGCAGCCTAACCCTAAGTCCCTGGAGAGGGTTACTCCCCTCTCAGGTGGTCTGGTCCGGTGGCGGTGCTGTGTTCCGAAAAAGAATGGGTGAGTATGCTCATAAAAAAAATTCTGCGGTGTTACACATTTAAAATAGGGACAGCCGAAAAGACACTTTCAGCTTTCCCTATTTCGCAATATGTAACATCGCAGCGGGGACTCACAACGGAGAAAACGTCCCTATCGATATAGTTCTTACCGGGGACCCACACCCTTCACCCCACCTTAAAATTTCCGATCCATCCCCAATGAAAATAGCATGGGATCAGAAGTGAGGATCTCGCATCCTAATTGTAGTTTGCAATATCAAACCTCTCCAACCTGAGTCCACAACCCATCAAGCTGTCAGTACATATAGAAGTTTATGATATCGGAAAGCTGAATCATGCAGAATGCATACAGAGTGTAAATATCGTATAACTCCAAGAAGGTTTGCAATAAAAGTGGTTTGAAAAAAAACCACTTTGCAGTAGTCAGGGTCTGGACCATAATTCAACAAATCTGCACAAGTTTTTTTGTTTTTTATCTTACATTGAATAACAAGTAAAGTGACATGTAAACATGCATTTTTTTTGCAAATGAATATGTCATATTCAAAAGCCCTTTGTAGATGACAACTTATGAGTGGTACTTCCAAAATCACAGAAGCATTTTACAATCTGCAGAGCAGACAGTGGTCCAGATAAGACAAAAACTATGTAACTGTGAATACAGACCAGAGTTTCCAAAGCCTGCTACAAACACTTTATGCTCCCTGCATCATATAACATGTGACTGTATTGGCCACTAGGGTTCAGTACAAACACTTTATACTCCCTGCATCATATAACATGTGACTGTATTGGCCACTAGGGTTCAGTACACTCAGGAGAATCATAAATCCTTCATAGCAGACAGAATAAATAAACCGAGGAGAATGGTAAATACCAAGATATTCTACCCTGACACACTGCTTTATTTTTATATGTTATCAGCCTTAAGCTGGGGTAGAGATGGGCATTGTAGTGTCACGTTGCCACCACTGGTCTTACCATAGATCATTTTGAAACATATCCAGGGTCAGATTTTAACTTACTTAAGCAAGAGGCTTGTGTAAGTAGCCAAATGTACGTCAACCTGGATCCGGTCCAGATGCAGATATTTTCCCACTGAATATTGCACAATGTAGAAACTTATACATATCAATCTGTTCTAAATAGATAAATAAATGAACAAAAGATAGAACACAACATTAATCAGCATAAAATAAGACTCAATTCCCTTTAAATGTTATTGAATGCAAAACTAAATAAAAAAAAAAATACAATAAAATGTTCTTGATATATAAAAGAAAAATACAATAGGGAAGCCTGGAGTACATAAAAACAGTGAGGCAACATTACAATGTGCCACTTGAACACAGATAAATTGTGACAATGTAGTTGACAGCAGAAGAAAGGGCTGTCAAATCAAAATAAGATAAATGAACCAAATCTATCTCACTGAAAGTCAAGTGAAAGGCAGAAATCTCTATGGATCAGCCTTACAAAAAGGAAAATGCACAAGAGATACCAAAATCCATAAGCAGGAGCCTTTCTTAACCTATTTAGTATAATGCATGAGACCTGCAATCTGACATGTGCTGACTTACAGAACCTATCATGTGAGAGCTGATCAGCTGCTAAAAGATAAAGGATATCGGGATTAAAGATTGATTTGTCATATCCCCTGTGTCATGCAGCTTCTGTGTTCTTCCAGGAAACTGTGCCCTGTGCAGACACTAATATCCAAGTAGTGTCCTCTGCAGAGTATAACATTACTTTCTCTACACTTATTATCAATACTTTGTGATAAACTGTTACTAACACTATTATCACATAATAAGGACACAATGGGCCGGATCCAGACCTACGGGCGTCTTACGGGCACCCGAGGTCATTACAGCTGTCCTCGTAACAGGGAGTACACGCCCCTTGCACTTTCCGCTGTCGGTAAGAAAATCTGGACACTTATACCCCTTTCACATCACCACGAAATACTTGGGATTTTCACCAAAAGTCAGAGTCTCTGCAAAATCCTGGGTATTTCGTGGAGATGTGAAAGGGGTACTTCCGGTGGACCCGTGTCAGAAGACCTGGGAATTCAACCTGGGTAAAAAGAAGGGTTATTCCCGGGTCCGACACGGGTAGGGGTGCAGTGTGAAAGGTGCTACCCGGGTTTTTCAACCCAGGTAGCACCTAACGCAACTGATTGGTGTAATTTTTTTTACTATTGCTCTGGCAACAAGTGTTGCCAGAGTAACAGTAAACAAATTATGCATTGCTTTGACGACAGGGCAGACCCGGGTCTCTGAATTTCCCGGGTCTGCCCTGCAGTGGGAAACGGGGTCTGTGACCCTGGGATCCTCTGCTGCCCCGGCAATATCCCGGGTCTGTGAACCCGGGATATTGCCGGGGTGGTGATCTGAAAGGGGTATTACCAGTTTCCTACCTTAACTTTTATGATCAGGTATGCGGCTGATCGTAATGGGGCCTCCCCCGCCCGTCCCTCATTAGCATGTCTATCTCTGCCTTTACACAAACTTCAAAACAGGGTAATTACGTATGAACTGTACCCAGAATTGGCCCCAATATCACCAATTCTGGGGAACGCAAAACTTGTAACTTTTCTGTGAGTCTCTTATCAGTAAAATGCACAAGACCATATAAAATTATTTAAAGTTTTTATAAACTTGTTACATTTTGGCCCTAGATTTACTAGCACGGATATAAAAGATTACATGTAATTATATCTCTTTTCTATTAATGCATTTATAGGTTTTATTTTTCTAATACCAAAAATGTTCCTGATACATCAGGTATCAAAAGTACAGTTTAACTGTCAATAGTATGGCGTATACAATCTATTATTCCCATAACAATAAAGAGTGTTGGGGTTGGACTTTTACTTTAATCATCATACAAAAGCTATTCACTCACATGCATTTAATAGGGGCATCAATGAAAAATAAGACACTCACATTCTGGCCAAATATTAAAAAATAAATCACATATCTCTATTGTTATTAATATCTGGATGTTTGTATTTGAAAATTATTATTATTATCCTTAATGTATAAGCCACTATAGAATTTCCCTGGCACCTATATATATTTTATATTTTTGAAGTCCTTATTTACTTATATGCATCACAAAGAAGTTTGGTTCTTTACCATGTATTAAGAACAGGATATGTTCATCAGATGTAAATATGAGAGAACGATCACCATGCATTTTAATTACTTTCCCAGCAAAATATAGAACTTTAGTGAACATCTATGGATTATTAAATGGTGGCTTTTATTCATCACCCAATATCAATGGCAGTACTTCTCCTGGCTCATGGGGTAAAGCTTTTCTCCAGCTTCAGTATTAAATGGGTGGCTATATAACAAAGTGATAGAATCACTGCAGTAGCAGCATAAAGTACATAAAATGTAGCTGTGTGATCTTTGCTAAAAATAAACAATTCTATTTACTAGCAGATATATTTCATTTTACCAGCACCAGCAAATTTAAAGCTTGTCATTATCTGTGTGCATTCATTAAGCAAAAGTAAATTATTCTCCTTGCATGCAAAGAATAACATTAATTTCACTCCCCCTAAAATTCAATATGATTTTTCCCAAGTGTAACTTGACTTCCTCTTATTTTAAAACTCTACATATCTACATAAGGTCCAATATTACCAGCAAATAAATTGTGCAAAAACAAATGCACAGAACTTCCAAATACTAATAATAGTACTAGAGGTCAGCACAACCAAGGCTTAGTACAAAAAAATTGTAGATCTGAGACCTGTATGACTGAGAAACAGTGCATTCACTCACTATTGCTTTAGATATCAGTGTGGATACTCCCTCTGCTTCACTGACTACAGCTAAAGATGTTAGAAGGTGATACTATAAGGCAATACCAGACATTGGGGTAGATCCAGAACTACGTCCGTCTTCCATAGATGGACGTAATTCAATAAACAATAGCTACTGCGCATGCGTAGCAGCTATTGAACGTAATCTGCGTATCGTTTCGATATGTAGATTGCGTATATGCGGTCTTTTAGACCCCCTGATAAAGTCACCAGAGTGGCGAAACGCGTAGGGTCGGAGACTACACACACACCTCAACAATCACCACTGTCATTGGAGTAAACACCACGCTTCATGTGCCGCCAGGACGCTGGGATTCCGTGAGTGTCAGTGCCTCTGAGCAGTGTATTTGCTATATGCTGTCATTCAAGTTTATTTAAGGTACAAGGCTGTCCTATCGGCTGTCTCTACACTTTTAACTGTGCTTCCATATTAAAGAAGTTTTCTGCACCACGAGGCGCCCCCTTGTTTTTTGCTTTTCTTCTACAGATTTCTGCACGGATTCAGGATCCGAGCATACCTAAGGGGAAGACGCAATCCTTAGGGATCTGGTGCCTATATTCATATAGTGGCATATCTGGACTTATTGACTGACTGCTGAGCGTGAGCGCACTATAATTTGTTCATATATATATATATATATATATATATAAAAATAATAGGCTTCTGTTAGTGTAGAGAAAAGAATATAAGTTCTATTTTTATCCTTTGTTTTTTTTGTTTTTTTTTTAAACATTTTTATTTGGGTTCAATCAGAGTAAACATGTATACATTGATACAAAGATGTACAGGTTGAAGCAATAGATACATATTGGTATACTGATATATAGGTTAGGCATACAATGATGGTTACAGAGCAGGTCTAAGGGCATCATGATACACTAAAAACTATTCTACCGTGAGTACGTGGTTTACAGTAAATACAGCGATGATAATACAAGGAACTGTTTCCCCGGGCCTGGCGCATGCATTAGCAAGTATTCCCATTCCACCTTATAAGTTCTCGGCAGCAACCTCTTCCATGTTAATTGGAGGATCCGATAGAAACACTCTGGTTTCATACCAGGTTGTGGTACAAAAACACTTATAAATGTTTCTCTTGGTCCTAATGGGCAGCGTATCTATATATTTTTCCCAGATACAAAATAATTTTTCCGTGCGTATTTCTTTGTGTAATGAGGCCTCCAACCACTCCATGCGAAACACATAATGTAACTTATTGCGGAAAAGTGTCATGGATGGGGCTTCCTTCTGGATCCACATGTGAAGGATGCATTTACGGGCTACTGCTGATAGGACCAAGAGAAATTGCCGGACACCTTTCGCACACTGGGTCTCCGTGTCTATCCTACCCAAGATTGCCCACTGTGGATTAAGAGGTACATAGTTAATCAGATTACCAGACACATAAAGCTGTATTTGTCTCCAGAATTTCTTGATCTTGGGGCACTCCCAGAAACAATGGACGAGAGAGGCCGCCGGGGCGTCACACTTGGGGCAGTGATTCGTGTCGGTCATTCCGGCTGTGTGACAGCGATTAGGGGAAAAGTATCCTCTATGGAAGATGTTCAAGAACATCTAACGATAAGTGCTAGCTTTAATACTATCCCATGAGAATTTAAATGTTGTGAGTAATTGTTCAATTGTCAGTTCTGGAAAGAATTGCAGCCAATGACCCATTCCTACTTGACTTCCTGAATAATCATAACTCGGTCTTAATAATTTGTAATGTCTGGAGATCACTCCTCTAGTCTCCAAAGGTTTGAGAAGCAGCCTATCCAGGTCATTTACCCAATCCTCATCTGAGAAACCTCTGACAACCGTCGCAACATAATGGAGCGCCTGGTGGGTGGCAAATTGATGTGTCTGTGGGATTCTTGCTTTGTTAAAGAGATTTTTTGATGTACAAAAATATGTCACAAAATTATAAACCTCAGACTGTCACTCTTGAATTTCCAATTACTGACTATAATAAATGTAGTGGTGAGATTAAGGGCTGGATTCACACTACTGGACGTATGGCATATATGTCCGGAGTTTATCAATATTTGATATGGCGCATGCGTGGTATCGTTTTTACGTAATCTACGTATCTTTTCGTTACGTAGATTTCGTATAAAGCAATCTACGCAACGAAAAGATACGTGACGAAAATCTACCATATATGCAGTCTTAAAGATAACATATACACAATCAACGTAACGAAAAGATACATAGATTACGTAGTAAAGATACTAAGCATAGTTTATTGTTGTCAAACCCCCAGAAGGATTCGCTTTTGTGTAAACCCAATGGGTGCTTTCAATGTGGGAACTGAAAGATTTGTAGTACAAAGTATTTGAAGTACATCTCAAAAGAGGAATTCTTTACTCTACTGGCCTTAAAAAATAAAAGATAAATTGTTTCACAAATTGTAATCTGACTTTTGTCATCTATTTATTACAATGTAAAAGTGGCAAATCATATGTAGGAAAGATAAAGCATGCCCTAGAAATCAAGAGTCTTGGAACACTATAGAAATATTGTTAATTTAAATTCCTCACTTAGCGTTTTACGCCTTTAAAAAATGTTCACAATGGCAGAATTGATGGTTTTACAATTCTGGCCACTGAACACGTAACAGTTGATGTAAGGGGTGGAGAACGTCCCAGTGAGAATGGACCAGATTCACAGACACGTGTGTAGTAAGTATGCAAATATACGCACACTCCCCTTGCACTGATGGATTTTTGGTGACTTACGACTCCATAGGGCAACCTTAACTGTATGGGTGTATTTACATGCCTTAGTTGCTTAGGTACATGCATACATTACTAACCACACCCTCAAAAGCCCATTTAAATGCCTCCCCCCACCTACTTTCAAGTAACTTTGCACGCCTCTCCGCACATATGTCACTAAGTACAATTTTTAAATCCGTGCCTAATGGACTTCCGTGCCTAAATCCTACGTAACTTGCGCAAAATAAGTTACTACGCATACGCAGTTACTCCGATCCTAAAAATACCCACGGAAAGAGTAGCAAAATTGTGAATTCTTTAAATACACTGAGCCTTAATGAGAGCTTCAAATTAACCCCATTCCTGTGACTGTGGATTCGCTGTCCCTCCTTTTAATCAGCGTGTTCTTATTTGTTTATGTTTATTTTTATTATTTTTTTCTCAGTTTATTTGGCTTCTATTGTTTCTATTGTATTGTATCTATGCCTTCAGCCAAAAGGATAAATGTAGAAATAATAGTTTGAGTATAGGACCCGGTAATTTTAATATGGTTGTAACTTTTGTAATTTTATTCAAAAGTAATTATCTAACAAAGGAACCAAGTAACTTGGAAAGGTAACTTTGTATCCTAATGTAAAGTAAGGTTTAACAAATTCCATCATGTATGAAATCCAGCCTTGTGTTGCATTATTATACTTAAGTGCAGTACTGCCTTATTGTATTTATGTTTGATATTTAAGTGGTATTTTTACAAACTTTTACGTAATTTAAATTTTTTTAACTGATTGTTATGACAGGCTCTCCTAAATAGTTTATGACATTGCTATTTGATACTATCTTTTGCCTAATGAATTAGTGCTGTAAAGGGCATAAATAGCATTGTGGAGTGTGCCAAGCCACCTGATGAAGTCTTGTATACAAAATGCGTAGAGGCGGGGCACACATCAATCCCTAAGCCTCCGACACTCCTCACCTTCATTGAAACCGCCAACGCGGAGAAGACATTTTAGCTGCCTTACAAGGATGCTGGGAAGCTGTGTTTGCCGATGGTCCCTCTAGAGTGGTTAATTATTGAGCTTACTTTGAACTAACTCTCTGGCGGATCAACTTTATTTGGTACGCTGCTATGAATGATTGTTTTTATTACTGAATTGGATGTCTTGGAACTTAATTAAACGATGTTGCACCATGAAGTGACCCTTCTATTGATTTTTGTGTTTTAGATACCTTACAAGCCGGACAAGGATCAGTTTTACTGAGATAGGGAGCAGCGGGTTGTCCATTTAATGTTATAATCTGGTGCTTTTGAAGACTTGACACACTTTTAAACTATCTCTGAATGGACTTGAGACACGGGACATTCATATAATTGGCGCATCTGGGTATAATAGAGCACGCTCTGATTGTTTGTGTGTGTGTATATATATATATATATATATATATATATATGGATGGTTTAGGCGTGCTCAATTGTCAGTCTCTGAAGTTAAAAACAGGCACAAACGTTTGTAATGAATCCTAAATTGCACCAAGATCCTCTTGCTTCGGACTGCTGCTTCTCCTCTAAGCGGCACCAGTCCCAAGTCCGGTGTCAAGAACGAACAGCTATATAGAAAATGAGAGGGAGAGCGCTCTATGGTGCAATAAGTTTTATTTAAAAACAAGCAAGCAGGTAAAAGTGCATTGGTATAGATGGCAGCGCACCAAATACTAGGACCGCATAAATAAGGTCCCAAGTCAAGCGTGTATCAGTATAAATTTACTGCTCCAGCAGGTCACACAGCAAGCTGCTTCCCAGCGTCCTGGATAGACTGCAAGCATGGATCCTTGGATATGCAGGTAAGGGTAACAGTGGAGTTGTCAGAGGCACGGTATCCAAGCCCGGCCCTACGCGTTTCGTCGGGCAGACTTCGTCAAACCCCTGACGAAGTCTGCCCGACGAGATACCGTGCCTCCGACAACTCCACTGTTACCCTTACCTGCATATCCAAGGATCCATGCTTGCAGTCTATCCAGGACGCTGGGAAGCAGCTTGCTGTGTGACCTGCTGGAGCAGTAAATTTATACTGATACACGCTTGACTTGGGACCTTATTTATGCGGTCCTAGTATTTGGTGCGCTGCATATATATATTTGTGCACTTTCTGGTTAGAGCCCATTGTGTGGCTCTAATTGTATATGTGCATAAGAATTACAGCAAGAATCTCGCTACAGTTAGAATCTTATTGGTTGCTATGGGCAACATCTCCACTTTTCCTTTTCTGCAGTTTAGTAATTTAGCCCTTAGAGATTTGGTAAAGCAACATATATAATAAATTATTACATTATATGTCTGCCTCAATTTGACAGCTCTGAGTTGATTTTGATGCAGATGGGATAAGATATGAGTAGTTATGTCCTAGTCACTGGTGATTTGGGTATCTAGTTGTACATACAATATGAAGTGCAGAGTGGTGCAGAGAGGCCTAAGGCGCTGCCTCCAGTATTCTTCCCGGTTACAAGGATGTAGTCACAGCTACTATCATGGTAAAAGCCCCGCCCCTCATTCATGCTTTGTCCCACACTTCAATCTTGTGAGGTGAATATTGTGTAGGTGTTAAACATCTCACCAGCAGAACGGTGTAGAAGCCAGGCTGAGTCTCCCACTGTTTCAGCTGCTCCTCAGCTGGTTTCAGTACTGTTGAATCTTGGCTGCTTGCCTGTGTCAGGACCTGAAGCACAACGCTGCTGGCACTGTTCAGATCCATAAGGAACCTGCATAGGAAACAACAGTCATCATCATCTTTTGTGTTTAAGGTGCATAAAAGAAATGCTACAAAGGAACAGATCCAGGACTAATCAAGCTGGCAGAGGTGTACCTAGGGTACAGAGGGCCCTGCATTCTATAGAAAATGATTGCCAACTATCCCGAAATTCAAGCAGCACCCCTGGGACAGCGAGCCATGCCCTCACAGTGTCCAATGGGGGATACAAATCATCAAAACATTGTGAAAAAGAGGAAAGAGGGATTGCACCAAGTAAACCCCAACACTAAACAAGAACAGGAAAAAACTTTATGCATTTATAATAAAGGATAAAGTTGGGGTCTTTATATCTTTGAACTGACTAATATTAAAGCAATAACTGTCTAAAAGGTCTTTCAAAAATTGTAGATATTTTAACAAGATGAAGTAACAGATATTAAAGACGAAAGGTAAAATACATCATTGTAATAAGGATTCATTTTCAGGTTATATGGCTTACTGGTGGACTGAAAACTGTAATAGCACAACCCAACCCACAATGACTATAAATAGGTGAAATAGTAACATTGGGCCAGATCCTGAGCTAGGCACGCTAGCGTATTTACATTAGCCGATGACGTCATTTCACCCATTTGTATTTACTGCGTATGTGCGCGGCTGATGTTATGCCACGTAACTCATAACGTAAGTACCATCAGCGTAAATGCGAACGAACGCGCAGGGACATCAATATGACACCCGTGATTATGCTTTGGAGACAGAGGGGGGCATTTAAATTGGACAGTATGGGCTGGGTTTGGCCGTCACGTACGGTACGTAAATCCATTACGTACGTCAGTACTTGCTCTAGGAAAAGTTAAGGTAGGGTTTGGGAAGCCTAAAACAACCAAAGTACATACGAGCGAAGGGAGTGCTTAGGAGAGTGCATAGTTATTACGCTAGCGTACATACATTACCCCATTACCACTGCAGTGGAATTATGCCAGTTGTATGACAGACAGACACTTCTAAACTTCTACTTTAAACCAATCTTTATTCATTAATCAAATTAATAATATTACTAATTTACCAAACAGTGACACGGATTGAATACGTTTTACCTATTCAAAAAATATTGCAACTACTAAATAAGTAGAAAAACTAAATTTTTCTCCATAAGATGTTTATTAGGGCTTATTAGTGCTTCCAATATTTTGAAAATATGAGGTATAGTGAAATGTTGCCTATAGCAACCATTAAGATTTTAGCTATCATTTACAAAATACATTCCAGAAAATGGCAGAATCTGATTGGTTGCTAGGGGCATCATCTTTTTACTATTTAGAAGAACCAATAGACATAGTCCTATATAATAATGCTTTTAATATGCTATATTTACTATGTGCATTCTTGTAATGTTTAATATTCTACATAAACAAAGAAATACTGCTTTTGAATACAGTTCACAAATACATACAGCTTTTTAAGTGCAATTATAAAAGTTACAATAGAGCATGTCAATTTAAATTGTAGTTTTATCAATACATTTTAAATGTGCTAATTGATTTTACCAAGGTGTAAGTTTAGTTTTATCTAATTATCATGTCAAGTGCTGATCACACAATAAATGTGTTTTTAGAACGATATTGTGTTAGTCTGTACACTCCCACAATAATGTTTTATCGCTCCAAAGCACATTATATGATTTTATTTGAATTATCCTAATTTTACCTATAAAAGAATTAACAATGCAGTTCCACTCTGAAGAGTGTAGGTGCTGACAGTCTTCTGTCCAATGATTTAGCATCTACTGTACTTCCTCTAACAGTGATGCCTTTAAAGAAGCGTAAATTCAAATCTTTGATGTCACAATTGTTTGAGCAGAGGATTATGGAAGAGAAAATCACAGATCTGAATGTATACATAAATTGGAATGCTCATCAAGGCAAAGCTTTGATAAAACACAACCCTAACTACAATCTGCAATCTCTTTCTTAAGACTGGTATCTTCCCCTCTTTATTCAAGCACTGATTACTCCAAAACTGAAAAAACAAAACTCTGACCCAAATTCTCTCTCATTTCCCAGCTCCCATGTCCCTCAAAGCTGCTGAAAGACTATCCTACACTCGCCTCACTCACTTCCTTTCCTTACACAATCTTCTAGATCCTCTTCAGTCAGGCTTTCATTCTCAACAATCCACCAGAACTGCACTGACCAAAGTCAATGATTTAATTACTGCTAAATCTAAAGGTCACTACTCTCTTCTAATTCTCCTGGATCTTCCTGCTGCTTTTGACACTGACCACTCTCTTCTCATACAAATCCATAGGTATTCAGGACAAAGCCCTTTCCTGGTTCACATCCTACCTCTCTAATTGCTCTTTCAGTGTTTGTTTTTATGGATCTACTTCTTCAGCCCTTCCACTATCTGTTGGGGTACTTTCAGTCTTGGGTCCCTTGCTCTTCTCTATCTATACCTCTTCCCTTGGACAACTAATAAAGTAATTTGGTTTTCAATATCATATTTATGCAGATGATACACAAATCTATCTATCCACCTCTGAACTGTCACCAACCGTACTGGCTCGTGCAACTGAATGTCTCTCTGCCATTTCATCCTGGATGTCCTCCTGCCATTTTAAGCTTAATCTTTTAAAAACAGAGTTATTCATATTTCCTCTTGCCAACAAGAGATGCCCATCCGGCCTCCTTATTTCTGTTGACAACACTGAAATATTCCCTACTCACCAAGCTCGTGTTACATTTGATTTTGAACTTTCCTTTATGCCCCACATTCAATCCTTTTCTAAATCTTGTTATATACACCTAAAAAAACATTTCCAGAATTCAAAGATATCTCTCACAAGAAACTGCTAAAGCTCTCATTCATACACTAATTATCTCCCGCACTGATTACTGCAATGCCCTTCTTATTGGACTCCCACAATATAAAATTACCCCTCTACAGTCTATATTGCATGCAGCAGTAAGACTGATCTTCCTTGCAAAACGCTCAACTAGAGCTAGTCCACTGTCAGTCTCTACATTGGCTGCCTGTATACTACAGAATGAAATACAAAATCCTCTTGCTAACCCAGTGGTTCCCAAACTTTCTCAGTTCGAGGCACCCTTAGGGTCTCCATATTTTTTTTCAAGTCACCCCAAGACAAAAATAGAATAAAATACAATAGGAAATAGAAACATTCCGAGGCACCCCGGTTGGAGGGTTGCGGCACCCCAGGGAGCCGCGGCGCACAGTTTGGGAACCACTGTGCTAACCTATAAAGTCATAAGGAAGACTGCACCTGCATACATATCCTCAATTGTCTCATATATATCCCAGCCTGTTCTCTCAAATCATCACAAGATCTACAATTCTCTTCTGCACTTCATAAATGCTCTTCTTCCCGGTTATAAGACTTCTCCCAGGCTGCACCCACTCTCTGGAATAACCTTCCTCACCCATTAAGACTATCCACTACTCTACAAACTTTCAAGCACTCCCTTAAAACTCATCACTTCAAACACGTTTATCAGATTCTTCAACCTTTCTAAGCTTTATTTACCATATTAACCAATTTTGCCTTTCTTTTACATTATTACCACAAACCCGCACACTCTCTCTCTTTCTATTCTCAAATTCCCTCATCTCTGTTACTAACACTGCTGTGTGGCTGAATCATACAGAGCACTGAACACTTTTACCATACACCCTGGCTGGTTCCATTGTACCACTTGTCCTTATGTATCAAACCCACTGTCCTATAGAGTGTAAGCTTGCAAGCAGGGCCCTTTTACCCACCCAATCTGTTTGTTATTACCCAGTTTTGTTTATATTGATTGTTAAAATTGTAAAGCGCTACATAATCTGTTGGAGCTATATAAAAACCTGTTAATATATAAATAAAATTGTTACATATGTCGCATTGTGTAAAATTTTATGCAGTATGTACCCATATGTGTGTCCCATCTTTTCAAGAGCTAGCATATTATCTGTTGTAATAGGTGCCCTCAACACAGGTAATTATGATTTCTAGAAGGCAGTGTGCCAGCACATGCACATGTATAATCTATGATATGCCAGCTCTTTGCACAGCCACTTGATCCATGTGCCTTCTGGTTTGGTAAGGGCATTATATTTTACAGTAACCGCACAACTTTTTTTTTTGTAGAATGGTTTGTTTTTGACTGTAGGGCAACCATTACGTGGACCTCTTTCTCGGAAGAG
>WWET01000389.1:618214-652174 GCA_011038615.1 Limnodynastes dumerilii
TGCAGGGACGGACTAAGGGTTAGGCTGTGGGGGGGTGACTTAGGGTTAGGCTGCCGGGACGGACTAAGTGTTAGGCTGTGGGGGTGACTTGGGGTTAAGATGTGGAGTGGGGACTTAGGGTTAGGCTGTGGGATGGGGGATTTAGGGTTAGGGTAAGGGAGTAGGGAAGCCTTACCTTTCGGAGCACTGTGTTAAGGCATGAGTAATCGATTTACCAGCCAGTTCGGAACTGGCTGGGAGTGAACAGCCCTTTAAAATAGGGGACGTTCGCTACAGGGACCCGCACCCGTACTAACACACGTTCTTCGCGGCAATGATTCGGATTCTTATTTCTGCATGGCGCCATAGCAGCAAAGGTTTATTTAAACAGTTAGTTAAACAATCCACAGGAAACTAGAGAGCAGTGTGTACAGGGGTATAAATTGTTACCGCTGTGTGACAGGATGTCAGATTATGAGGTAAAGCTGTCCGTGTGTGTCCTGTATGAAGCACTATATCCTTACTTGTAGGTATAACACAGCAGGTTCTGTGTGTGGTCTAATCTGTTTCCCTCTGCAGGAATGGGATGGCTTGGTACGGATTGCCTTTGTAAGGAAAAACAAGACCCTAGCAGCAGCATTTAAGTAAGTACCAACTGTACTTAAGTGCTACGATATAGCATTTCAAGGCTGGAAAATATAGTAATGTCAATCGATGTGTGCTTCATTGTACCTACAGAGTGTATATTCAATGTATAAAGCAATAGTTACTAAACCTAATGCGCAGGAAATGGGGAAGGAAAGGAAATGTAATGGTAGATATTCAGCAAAGGCAAAAAAGGCTTCTTAGTTTTAAATCGCCCCATATTCATTTTATTTTTTTTACGCTAGCCGCTGCAAAATCGCCAACTTGTACGGACTGCGCATACGCGCGGCAGATGTTGCGCAACATAACTCTGACATACGAGACTTCAGCATTAACGCGAACGAGAGGGCGTGTCTTCCATACGACACCCGGAAATACGCTTTGTAGGCGGAGGGAGGTATTTGAAGCGTACAGTATTGGCCGGGTTAGGCCTTTACGTACGTCATTGCGTTAAGTACGTATGAACGAGGAGAGTGCGTAGCATTTACGATAGCGTAAATACGCTACGCCAACAAACATAAAAACATCTTGGGTCTGGATCTAGCCCAATATGAATAAATCCCTTTGAAATGGGATATCCCCACGACCTTATTATCACTGGGCAGGCTCAAGAGCTCTGCAGATCAGCCTGATGTTTACTAAGCCTGGATCCGGTCCACTGTGTTTATATAAGAGGTAGCAATTCATTTAGGTGATTTTCTTGTTTATTTTTACATTACTTAATAAATATAAACTTTTATGTCACTAAAAAAAATTATTTTACTTAAACACCTTTTAGTGGCAAGCAATAGCCACTTTCTTTATATTAGTGTTACAATTATGTGTAATAAAAAATGCTGTCCAGTATTTAATTTAAACATCGTTTTAATAAGTACTTGTTGCAGGTTTATGAGGGAACGGCTCATTGTGGCATTGTGGCATGGCTCCTCTTGTGTAGCAGTTTTATTAAATGTAACTGATTACACTATTTACAGTTCATAGCTTGGAGCAGAGAAGGGAGATGGGGGGGGGGGGTTTGTTCATGTATATCAGGAGTTTTTACCAGGTACAGGAGGGTGGAGCTCTTAAAACGAGGGGACTGCATTGAGTTCCTACAGACCCTACTTTTAAAAGTTATGTTCCATCCCCACTTAAATTGGCAACAGATTAAAAGCACAGTAAGGCCAGGGCCTCACTTTCAAATACTAAGCCCCATCCCACCTGTGACCGCACATGTCCGTTACTTCACTGAAAGGGTGGTTGATAAGCGGAATAGCTCCCCATTAGAGGTGGGGACCAGTAAACAAAACTTGGGCTCAAATAGGGAAGAGGGTTGTTAAGGGTTAAAAAAAAAAATGTTGCTGGATGGGCCAAGGGCCTGTTATCACATTCTGTGTTTATATGCATTCAATCTTGTCAAACTCATGATTTAAAAAAACAAACGTGTAGCTTTATTTAAATATGCAGATGTCACTGGATGATATTTCTGTTCTTTTTAGATCCAGTGCAGTCCAGGAGTTACTGGAGAAAAACTACAGAATACATTGCTCTCTTCACAATATTGTAAGTGTGACTGTATGTATGTGTGTATGTATGTATGTATGTAATACACAGATTCGTGAAAGTGGACCATGTTCAGGCTACCGGAGTTTAGTATATATACGTCCAGAGTTTTCCGTGTTTTGCTACAGCGCATGCATAGTAAATGTTTTTCTTTAAGACCGCATATACGCAATCTACGTAAGGAAAAGTTACGTAGATTGCGTAAAAAATGTACTATGCATGTGCAATAGTAAAAAATGGGAAACTCCGTACGCCCGGTAGTCTGAATACGGTCCAGTGGGTCCGTATTACGTACGTTGTTTTAAGAATTGAGCTACTGCACATGCGTAATAGCTTATTGACGCTATCTACATACTATTTCTGTACGTAGATTGCGAAAACTACGTAACTGAATCCGGACCAGTGCTGATTATTTTATTATTACTCCTGCCTAATACATACTTTCCACAAGATACAAGCACGGCAGCTAAAAACAGCTGTGGTCCAGTGAGGAAAGCAGCCCCGCAGCAAGGGACCATCTTTCTGTAGCTGAATAATTCATCACAGAAATCCAATGTTACATTCCATCTAGAGCAAGTTAAAGTATCAATATACACAAATGAAGTGATGTGTTAACCTCTTGTCCAATGGTGCCTCAGTTGCCGCACTCCTTAATCAGGGGGTAAGTATTGCTGGCTGGGATCTGGTGGCCAGTGATACTAAGCCTGCGGTTTCTGCTGTCCGTCATGGGTATTGCCGGCTTTTGGCTTCTATTCCTACTAGCAGCACTGTCGGTAAGAGGAGATGGCAGCTGTTGATGCTCCGATGTCTCTGCATGGCTGATAGCAGAAATTTCCATCATGCTGGTTAATCTGTTCATGGTCAGCACACTGTGAGCAGCACTCCTGTCATCTTTTGATGGGAGAGGAGGGGGGTCAACTAAACAGTTACTCCTTCCCCTCCCCCACGCCTAAAAATGTTCTTACGGGCTTGCCCCCAAAGTATTCCTGTTTTGTTATAAATCGCCTGCTGTGATTATTCTCACCTGGGTGATGCCAGTGATAGCTGAAAAAAAACTGAATCTGTGATCGGTCCTGTCACACGAATGGTATACAGTTAATAAAAACGTTTTTATTGCTGGAAGTTTACTGCCTTTGGTGTGGTGTCTTATTAGAAGATACACCCATCTCAGCCTGATTCTGGAAACTGGTTGTTTATATGCGCTCCTTCTGCTCTCTATTACAGCATATTCCTATAGTCACACTAAATCGGTAACAACAATTATGGCCCAGATTCACAACACCGGATTTATTGCATATACGTCCGGTGTTTCCCCAATATTTGATACTGCGCATGCATAGTATCTTTTTTTACGTAATCTACGTAACTTTCCGTTACGTAGATTGCGTATACGTAGATTACGTAAAAAGATGCTACGCATGCGCAGTATCAAATATTGGGGAAACACCGGACGTATATGCAATAAATCCGGTGTTGTGAATCTGGGCCATAATTGTTGTTACCGATTTAGTGTGACTATAGGAATATGCTGTAATAGAGAGCAGAAGGAGCGCATATAAACAACCAGTTTCCAGAATCAGGCTGAGATGGGTGTATCTTCTAATAAGACACCACACCAAAGGCAGTAAACTTCCAGCAATAAAAACGTTTTTATTAACTGTATACCATTCGTGTGACAGGACCGATCACAGATTCAGTTTTTTTTCAGCTATCACTGGCATCACCCAGGTGAGAATAATCACAGCAGGCGATTTATAACAAAACAGGAATACTTTGGGGGCAAGCCCGTAAGAACATTTTTAGGCGTGGGGGAGGGGAAGGAGTAACTGTTTAGTTGACCCCCCTCCTCTCCCATCAAAAGATGACAGGAGTGCTGCTCACAGTGTGCTGACCATGAGCAGATTAACCAGCATGATGGAAATTTCTGCTATCAGCCATGCAGAGACATCGGAGCATCAACAGCTGCCATCTCCTCTTACCGACAGTGCTGCTAGTAGGAATAGAAGCCAAAAGCCGGCAATACCCATGACGGACAGCAGAAACCGCAGGCTTAGTATCACTGGCCACCAGATCCCAGCCAGCAATACTTACCCCCTGATTAAGGAGTGCGGCAACCTGGTGCCGACTGCTGAATGATCAAGACAGCTGTAATGCTAACTCCACTGACGCGTTTTGGGCGGTGTGAACCCTTTCTCTAAGGTGAACCCCCACTTAGAGAAAGGGTTCTCACCGCCCAAACCGCGTCAGGGGAGTTGGAATTACAGCTGTCTCAATCATTCAGCAGTTGGCACCAGGTTGTTGAGGACATTTCATCTTGCCGCCACATGGGCTTTTGTGGCTTCTGACACCCTGCAGCTATCTCTGGGTACAAGCTCTGCTTTTCCCATTTGTTCTATTTCTTTGAGAAGTTTGGACATTAAATGTTTGTATATTTTGTGTGAGTGAGATTGTATTCTTTACTCCTCTATTTAAGTTGACAATTTTACATTTTATTAAGAGTATTTTTATCTTAACTTTCTGTCCCTGAGGTGCCTGGAGGAAAATCCTCTCCGTTACACTACCAAGACATTGGTGACTTTAAAGTGTTAATAGGTGCTTTTACTCACCTGTTGGGTACACCAGTGCCTTTTTCCCCTCACCACAGCTAATCTTTTGATATGTTTGTTCAAAAAACTGGAAAATAATAATAAAAAATACAACTTAAAAAAAAACAACACTTTTTTATTTTATTTTTTATAACTCCTTGCATTTTTGCAAGCGGCACCTAATTTTCTTTCCATTCAAGTGCCTGACTTGCAAATCTGCTGGTCAGCAGTGGCCATTTCATGAAATGTATGCTTTATTTTTATATAGGCAATTGAAGAGAACTTCAGTATTGCAAACCGAATCGAAAAGATTCTTGGAGACATCGGATTCAGTGAGAAACGAGCACGTTCCATGGACATAGATGATTTTATTCGGTAACTTTTGTTTCCTTTCTGTAATTTATTGGATTTAAATTAACACCTCGTGTGAAGATGCTATTTTTCATTGTATGTAGTTTAATCTCTTTGTAACCCTGTAAATGTTGTCAACAGTATACAATACAGTGTCCAAAAGAGGTAACACTATACCAGTGAAAAGATTTCAGGAATTATCTGTTAGAGTAGAGAGCACACTCGATAATCGCTCTAGTGTGTGGCCAGCTTTAGAGTAGATAGCACACTTTGTGCATATGTAATAGGTTTAAAAAAAAATTGTGCATTTTCCCTCTCGAATCTTATTAAGGCTGTCACTTAAATCCAGCTGGTAGATTTGAAAGGAAGCCTATAAATAAATGAATGTAGCTGATGTATATTCACTTGCTAAACCAATCAAATCTGAGCACTCAAGAGAACACAAGTGAAGCCATCTTCCAAAACGCTAGGGCCATTTGACTGGGACACAAGTAAAGGAGAGATTATATCATGAACCATGGATCCTGCATACATACACTTTTATAGAATCCTATGTTTTTTTTCTACTTTGTCTGAATTTTTTTTCTTCTTTCCCACCTCCACAGGTTGCTTCATGGATTTAATGCGGAAGGAATACATTTCACATAAAGGGACCTGGGAAATTTTATTAAAAGCTCAATGTTTTGTTTTGTGTATAGAGCAAATAAGTGATATGGGTGAATGATAACACATTTTATGGGAGAATGTCCTACACAAAATATGCAACTTTTGAATGTGTTTTATGGCTATAATGATTACAGAAGTGCAACATCTGATTGACCTTCCTCTTATGCAGCATCTGTTGTATTACTGTGTACTCCCCACAGGAAGTGTTCTCCATAAAGCAAATATTTGTGAAATAGACATCTATAAGCTCATTTTCAGCTGTCTGTATTTCAACAATATCACTAAGTTAGAAGTTTTTATTAACAAATGAGTAAGTATGGCGATCCGATTTTGTGTAAAATTACCCATTCATTACTTCCAAAGCCCACCGCTGAGCCACTGGGCCTGATCCAGAGCAACGCTCGCAAGCGAGCGTACGCTCATCGTATGCGAATTTTCGGCAAAAAATTCGCAATGCGCATGCCCAGTATGACGGACATCTGAAAGTTCCTTTTCGGATGTCCCATTTTCGAATACTTACCGCTTTCTACTTTATTTTTAATGAATGAGTATGCCGTTCAGCATACTTTACCAATTCACTGTCACAATTATCCTATCCCTCCACCGCTTCTATCGCTGGAACTGGTGAGTAAACTCTGTGCAGGTTAGAATTAGGAAAGGGACTATTTTTTCTTACAATATAGCAGAATGGAGCTTTCGGTGTTCTGTAGATCGATTGCTATAGCGCATCGAGGCATATGCAATCAAAATCCCAGCCAGTTCGCAACTGGTTGGGAGGAATCTGATTTTTCGAAAATCAGATTTTTTTTTATGCAGGGACCTACACCCCTCTCAGAGTTAGGCTGCAGAGAGGGGACTCTTAGGGTTAGGACAAGGGCTTAGGTTAAAAAAAAAAATCACTGCCGCTGCAGATTTTTTTCTCGGGATCTTTAATTGCTTGTCTTCGACAGGGCAGGAGCAATCGATCATATAGCTAATTTGAAATTGGCTGGCAGGAAACAGCCCTTGCGGACTGACATACCACATCCACTCCCCATCTATACACGTTTCTTCCTTTAAAGCAGCAGTGAAAGAGTAGACCGGCAAGGTGTGTTTCTCCAGCTTTCCTTGTGTTTGATCCCAGAAGATACACGTGGACATAACTGAATAAATATCAGCTGTGATTTCTATCTGTCATATTTTCCACAGTAAATACTTGGTTTCACAGCAGCTATATGTTAACACATGCAGTTTGTATGTGTCTTTTGATAAAATGTTGTATAAAAACATTTGTTTTTGAACTAACTTTTTCCTGAATACAAACATTCATTTCTGTAAAAAGTAAAGATATATTTATCACTTTCTGTAATCCTTAAAAGTTGTCAAATTATTGTAGACACAACCGCATAATATCTAATATAGAGGGTATTTTGCATCATGCAGCATGTAAGAGCTGTATTGTGTGGAGCGTTTTATGGTATTAGTCCTAATCTACTGGTTATACTGAAACACTTTTGTATGTAAGTAGAATTCTGTTGTGTACATGCACACAGTGTATACATTACCTCTTATTCTGGGCCAGTGATTTCTATACAGCCCTTTTTCCAAGGTGTGTATGGCACATTAGAAACTACATAGGAGGAAAGGAAACTCAAGGTAACAAAGCAATGAGAACGGCAATTCAGATGCCTGGTTGCATAGGGAGAGGAATTAGTAGCAGAAAGAGAGTAGTGATTCCCCTTTAGATCGTTGGTACAACCTCACCTAGAATACTGTGTTCAGTGCTGGAGGCCATATCTCAAGACAGACAAATATATTAGAGACTGTACAAAGAACAGCAACTAAAATGGTCCATGGTCTGTGTCACAAAACATAACAAGAAAGGCTAGAGGAACTAAACATGTATAGCTTGGAGCAGAGAGGGGGGGGTATGATAGCAGCTTTCACATATCAAGGGTTGTAACCAGCTACAGGGGGCAATTTTCAGAGAAAGAGATGTAATAGAACACGAGGGCATGAATATAAACTGGAGGGTGGTAGATTCAAAGGAAATGTGCAGAAAAATTAGATTCAGAGGGTTCAGAGATTCAAATGTGGGTAAAAATTACTTCACTGAAAGAGTGGTAGATAAGTGGAATCCCATCTGAGGTGGTTGAGACTAACACAGTAGAACAGTGTAAACATGCTTGGGATAAATATAAGGGTATCCTAAATCTCAGACTAAATTGAAGGTAAATAGGGTCAGTATAGATTTAAATAAACAACTGGGCAGACTGGATGGGCCATGTGGCTCTTATCTGCGTCACTTTTTATGCTCTCCCTGTGCTGCAGGTTTCATGCATGTGTCAGAAATTTATAAACAAATGAGAATCACAATGGCATAGTCCCAGGGAAGACATAACACAACAGGTTAGTTTCTACTTGTTGTGGATTGATGGCCAGTGTGGATGCAGGATCTTGAGATTTCATATGCTTATGTATTATAGCTGTATTGCATGTTCAGTGACGATGTTATGATTGCATAGTGTGAATATGGTTATTTAATATTTTATTGGTAGTACCATTGGGGGTTTATAGTTCCTTTTTGTCACCAGAAATTTGACTGGGGGCATTTTGCAATGGTTCTGGTCTGGTAATACCAGATCCTATTAAAAAAATGTATTTAATTGGAGCAGCAAGCTAATTAGCAATGGTGTGCCTACCTGTCCTCAGCAACTAACATAAGGCTCTAACAGCTGAGGACATCACACCTTCCCACCATCCTAAAAGATGATCCGGTTATAGATAAGTGCACATTGACCATTTTGTTAGTTTCCTGACAAAATGGGTGCATGCCATACACAACCCAATACTCTTCACACTCATCATATGGTGTCGCCAGCATTACACACTCCATCTCTGAATGTCCTGCACAGTGCTTAACCAATCTTATATACACAGCTGTGATGAGTAAGTAGCACCTATATCCAGTGTAACAAAAAACACAGAACCATAACATGCACCATACTTGCCAACATTGTTCTGTTTATTGTTAACTTGTGTGCTAAAGGCATAAGTTAACAGATGGAACATAAGGCAGCGACTGTATACTTCTTATAGTTCAATAGTTATGAATAAGGAACCTTTGACTTGTATAAATTGTACATATGAACAGATTGTTAACAGCATAACTTATTTAAATGATGATGTTTGAGGACCAGAAGAAAAGACATGGGAGAACTAGATGGCCATCCGTCTGTCAGTGCAGCTGACTTCATTAATGGCCACATTCCTCTACAATGTAAAATACAATGATTAAAATGAGACTACAGCCATGTAACAAGTGGATGATGGAAACTGGATGCTTATGAGACAGGAGGAGCAGGCAACATGTACAAATACCACTATGCCTTGGCACTTACACCTTCAGCAACTGCACATTAAGTAGGTCCCCTATGTAGAGGGGGTTACATGACAGAAGAAAGCAATGTCAATGTGCAGCTAAGTCTTACACAAGTTTAGCTGTCATGGCACTCAGGGAAAGGTGCCGGTACATGAACTTTTTATTTGCTACACACAGCAGTTCATTGCAATAGGTGAAAGTGTTGAGCTCCACCATAAAGCGGAGACAGACATTTTGTAGTAGAACCATTATTTAGAGGACTGTAGCCTATCCCTGCACTAGGAAGTGTTGCCACAGAAATTTTTGGCAAATATGCTTGAGGTCACATTAGATGACCACTGGTTCAGACACAAGATGGCTGCCTCTAAAAGCACCCTCGTCTCAGTGCAGATCATTGGATATTTCCAGTCATATGGACATTTTAGCTTAGTTTTACAGTTGGAAATGCTACATGTTGCTTATTCCTTTTATACATTGTAATTTCCATACTTTAATATGGCACATCCTACAACAGAGACTAAAAAATAGTGCTTGTACATTGTTATTTTACATTGACCAACAACAAAAGTGTTTATTTTGTTAAGTTAAGGCTGTGCATAATTTAAAACAAACGTATCTCCTCATTAGACTCCCAGGAGGGGCGTACAGCTCAGCCACCCAGTCTCTGGATCTATAGAAGTAGGGATGATTAGACAGGCATGCAACGTACTTAATACAAGGTCTGAGGCGGTAAAAATATAAAAGAAATGGCATATACCCTCCAGAGCACAGTTTTAAACATATTTATTTAAAAAATAAAAAATAATTAAGAAAAAAAAAAAAAAAAAATTAAGACAAAAAAAAAAAAAAGCTAATAGAAACGGACAGACATTAGGAAAGAATAAGACATGGCTGCATGAAGTATTTTGGACAAAGTGCCTCTCCGTTCCTACTGATATTTTGTGCCGTTCAGATTTGAAGCTTGTCTTGACGTCAGTGTAGTGGTTAGTCCAAAATAGGTATCCATTCAAGTGACAGAGGAGAGGACGTTTTACTGACATTATAAAAGTTTACTCAACGTTTCAAGTAATTGGGTTCTTACGGTCAGAGTTTAAGAATAATTCTATTTTACAATAAAGTTCTTTTTAAAGGTGATCCTTCATTAAAGCTGTCCTTTAAAGGGCTCGAGGCCTCTTGGGGTTTATTTGTTTGCTGGCCTGCTCCTCTTCTTGCAAAGCAGCTCGGAACGATTTCACTTTATCTTAAATGGGAAAAAGAAAACCATTGTAAGAAACAGTGATGTAAATAGCATAGTTATGAACTGCAGGTATGATGAATCGGCCAGCCAGGCAATAAAGTCCAGATGACTGACATTTGTAATATATTAGCATCACTATTAGATTGGTGGAGTTTGTTCTTAGTGCTGCTCAACGCACCAAACAGCTGTATAAGTAACCATAATCATTCAAGCATCCATAGACTAAGTGGAAGCCAGCTATTGTATCTCCAGACCACACCCCAGCGATGAGGACTTTCCTATCTCAATCTAAGAGTAATGTTAACCAATGCATACACTGCTTTATCTGGCCTGCCTTACCCTGCTATCATGTGACCATCAAACACCGAGCTACAGCTGGAACAGGAATGATAATAAAGCAGACAGGAATATCAGAAGATGAATACAAATCACTGACCAATTTCTCATAGCACAAACGTCACCTAATCCTAAAGCCAAACAGTAGCATCTCATCAGAGATGAATGCCCATTTAGAGCAATGATCTGTATGTGTCACCATGAAAGAAATCAAAAAGAGACAAATATAAAACCCAACAAAACTACAAGACATTGTTAACGGCCTTTGAATCCCATGGGTGGAAGATATATGCTTCCTTTTATAGATATACATACCCCGTAATTCAGTAAGGATGTCGATCTTCTGGTCCAAGATAGCTTCAAGTTGTGTGGCGTATGAATCCACATCATAGTCCACCTCTTCAGTCATTTCTAATAGAGCCTTCTCATCTTCAAGCCACCTGATAGACTCCTGTGCACAACAAAATCCCATCAACATTAGATCCAAGGCACACAACTTATATTGTCTTTATAGAGACATCATTGGGTCAAAACCACATAAAGCTTCCAGACACATAAAAATACACACAGGCCCTTAATAAGAGGGCTGTTCAAACAGATGTTTTCTTCAGCAAAAGACTACTGACTACATAATAGAGATAGGAGAATGTCACCACGATAAGCAATTCTATATGTATAATCTGCATAAGGCGACATCAATAATCAATGTAAGAAGGGATTACCTGAAATACAGCTCGGTGATCCTCTACTACCTGCTCCTCCATCTCCACCATTTGTGACACAGCTTCATGGAATGTGAACAATTGTGGGGAAACCTCTTCCTCCTAGAGGACATAGACACATAGCAGTTTAGAAAAAGGACAACACTGAGACATGCTTTTTTGAGGTTTCCACATTCAGAGTTACGAAAACACTAAATCCTCTTACAATTCCTTAGTCCTGTTTAATTATTTACTAATGGTGCAGATAAATAGGAATAATTCATAGTTACTGACTATGGGCTGGATCTAGACTTAAGTGCATGAAATGAGTTACTCCTGGGCTAAACCATGTTGATTGCAGGGGGAGTCAAGTTAATTGTATGGATTTGTATGAATTAGAAATAAGAATCAATCAGATTATACAGGTGTCAAAATCCATGATTGCCATTAAACCTTCTATGAGACTACTAGAATCACGTGAGACCACCACCCAATAAGTAGAGCTATTGGATGAGAGTAAAAGGCATCCATTGGAGCTGTGTTACATTGTAACCAGGAAAATGTATTATTAGACTTGGGATAAGAAACATCAACTTCCAACTCTAATACTGTTTGCAACAGATGAAATATGACCCCCCTGCAATCAACATGGTTTAGCCCAGGAGTAACTAATTCCAAGCACTTACTTAAGCCTGAATCCAGCACTATGAATGTACAAGACATGGGTAATGTAATCATTGGTTGACTAATAAACATTCAGATGGAGGTGATCATTGTACACTTTGTATGGATTAGAAATAAGAATCAATCAGATTACTAGATTACTATTACTATATGAGTCTACTAGAATCACGTGAGACCACCACCCAATAAGTAGAGCTATTGGATGAGAGTAAAAGGCATCCATTGGAGCTGTGTTACATTGTAACCAGGAAAATGTATTAAGACATATATGGAGCACATGATCTTTATCACCCAATTGCAAGAGCTTTTAATCAGACAACAATGACCAGTCTAATAACACACCAGAGGATGGACACATAGCTCAGGTAAAGGAGATGTTTCTCGCTTCTCACAATGGAAGCGCTCTAGCTTTGTGCTTTAGACACTGCCTGGGTCTCATCTGCTGTCAGTTATAATATCAAATATATTTAGTTGCACCAGATCTATACAATATTATTAGGTTTTTGCTTGGCCAAAGTTATACACATTACTTATAAAGTAGCAAAACAAGGCGTGCAATCCACCCACATTCTGTTCACATAACAGTTTGAGATCATCCCTCTGAGGAGAGCTGCCCACTCCCCACAGCGACTCCAAGTCATCGAGCTGATTAGGTGCATGATGTAACATGGGGCGGAGGTCTCCGGCAGCACTTGGATCCACAGTCAGTTCTTTCACCCTGGAAGGAGCAACAGTTAACTCAGACACAGACAACTTCTCTTTATGTACAACGTCGCTAAATGAAGGATGTGGCTAAAACAAATCTGAATGTATAGTGTCCGCTGTGCAGATCTCCTTGTTATTATACAGGCTAAAGTCAGAGCATTAATGAAGACCACAATGTGGTCATGTAAATACAGTAAACAGACGAATCTCTCAGGTCTATCAAGACAGGATCAGTAAAAGAAAATAAATATCTGTTTATATATCAGTCACATGGAAAGCATTTCATTTGCTGAGGGCAGGAGCATTATACAGACTTGCTTCACCTATGGCTGTACTGCCAGCTTGCCTTGTGTAACATCAGGGACACAGCATGTGTGGACTTTGAGAACAGGGTCTTACATTTCCTCTCCATGTATTATTATGTAAGATCAGGGAATAAAGCAAATCATCAGTGTAATTCACCAGCTTTGTTTTTAAATTATGACAGCAAGAAATGTTCCCGGTATTTAGCATAATAGACATAACGATGCCAAAGGAAATAGAGGCATATGAAAGACATAAGTATATGTGATTCCTTCTTTTTCATAAGTATAATTGTCTATTTATAATTACATTACAGTGTTATCCACTTGGACTATTGCAATAACAAGAGATCCTTGGTGAAAATGCCTTGTCTGAAATTAAATGAGGCGCATTAATGTTGCTGTCAGCAGTAGTAATACAGGTACAGACATTATGTCTGTTTACCTGCACTGTGATTACAGCTGAACAAATGGAATCATCGAGCTAAAGTTAGTGGGAGAACCAAAGCACATGTAACTAGCCCACATATGCACCTCATAAACAAACACTATGCTTCCAGTACTGTTACATTTTAAGTTGTGTTCTTATGGATTAATTAAATATTGGTGCTTTTATTTGAGATAAAGACAAGGAGATTTCTAAAGCCGACACTTTTAAAATAAACAATTAATAAAACATAAAAAAAAAAATCATGCCATCAAATTAGAATGCAAAACAGTTACACCATGCAACAAACTGGAACTGAAGAAAATGCCAGGAATAATGGGAGTGTGTCAATGGCTTAGACCACAACAAAATGTCTGGAGGAGAAAGTAATGCGGGTTAGACCTGGTGAGTGTAGGGGAGAAGTCATCATACTCATAGGAAGGAGAGAGATCAGAGCGACTTCCGCTGCCCTGAGAGAAGGGAATATCCGATGGACTAATTCCAAATTCCTTTACTCTGGATGCCCGAGACAGACACAGAAGAGAGATGGGAGGAAAGTATGAGCAGGACAGCATACAGTTCAGTGTTGACCACGATGAAAAAGACCACAGTCACACTCTAGGTTACATAAGGCAGGTGGCATGCAATAGTGTGACATACACAGAATATTCCAATATATTCCAATTTATTTCTCCGAGTAAACTCTAAATCACTTGTTATCTAGATTTCCCAGAGAAACAATCTCTAAGTACAGACAGCGTGATTCTAATCATTGTTTAACAGGAACTATCAGAATACGTTCGGCCAGATCCAGACATGAGGAAAGAGGCGTTCCTGCTCTCTGCCAGCAGAAAATACCCTCACTTTGCAGCAGCATTTTTCCAGTATGGAAGTCTTTCAGAGGGCGGCGCAGGATGGTTATTATACAGCAAGGGCATGTTTAGGCGCTTACAGCCTATGCAGATTTCCACGCCGTCCCCATTCTAGGAGAGACAGGATGGAAATCTTAAAAGGTAAGGTCCTGGTATTGTAAGTCCTTATGGGCAATTACTTGGCCTCCCCCCTCACCAGCACAGGAGTTAATATACAGCAAGGATCTGGCTTTGGATCTCCGCTGGTGCTGCGAGTGGAGTTGAAGCGCAGGAGAAGCAGAGGTCTGGATCTGGTCCATAGAATAAAAGCAGTGAGAGAATGCAGATATATAAAGATCAGCGCTAACTGAGGGGGATAAATGCAAGGCAGACCCTAACACACGTTTACATATAGTAGAAAGTGGCCAGAAAGTCACCTGACTGCTGCAAGCACATGGCGGAAGTCAGGTGACTTTCTTTTATACACCTCCTGCAACAACTTTCAGCTAGTGCTACATAAGTAATGGCTTTAGTTTTATTGTCAGACACTAATTACGCTCCATCTCCTCTATGACAGCTCAAAAAAGAAACTAATGTGCCACATCAGCACCCAATCATTTGCTTAAGACATATAAATATAAATAACTACACAAAATGGTGGATAAACAATAATAGTGATGTTGTAGTTCATTTCTTTAGGCTATTAAGGATTTATGTGGACAACATTAGACACCACCAGCAGCTGAAACAGAGGGCCCGATTCAATTGTAAAAAAATCCTTCGCCGGCGTATTTTTAACGCTTTTTTTTTTTAAATTTACCGACGTTATTTTTTTTCTAATTCAATTATTTTCTAGCGTTAAAAATACGCCGGTTTTTGAACGATAAAAATCCGCACCTATGAGAGGTGCGGATTTTTAACGCTGCCCTATGTTGTGCCCCAACAGGGCATGCTGATGCTTGTAGAACTACAAGCATCAGCATGCCTCGCATGCATTTATTCCCCTTTTTCAGGCTTGCCCAGCTGTGGCTCTCCAGGTGTTGTGAAACGGAGTCCAGGCATGCTTTGCCTGCATAGTCATAGCTGATACCTGACAACTGATGCTGGGACTCACCACACCAGGAGACGCACAGGTTGGCTAGGCCTGCTCTACTTCATACCTATTTATTTGTAGTATGATTTAATTATAGTTCTACCCTCACTGAAACAGAACAGTTAGGTGGCAGATAATGGGAAATCATTTGCATTACTTGTGGTAGCCTATGCAAATGAATTCTGCGAGAGATACATGACAAAGCACATTCCAATCAATGACAATACACCTTTCACAATCCTGTCTGCACAAACTAAATACTTCCACAACCATTAACTCCGCCTTAAAATACAGAATAAGAAAATCCGAAAACCTCAGAAGTTTTATATAATTTACTACTCAGGAATCATAGAATTACCTGTTTGCGTATCGTAAAGTGTTTAACGTATTCTCACAAGATGCCATTCCAGGAGAGATTGTAGCAATCTAAAGAATAGATTTATACATCATCATTCCTCTCACAACACATGAAAAATCCAACAGCATCACAAAGAATAATCATTTTCTCAACTATATTTCTAATAAAAATAAAAAAAATTAATATATATATTCTGCTGAGATATCTTAATATCAGGACTCAAAGTAAAAGAAAATATATATTCCTTCCTTTGTTTTGATAGTGCCAAATAGTTAGTGGTTCTAAACTAAAGCAAGATAAAAGAGCAAAAATCCAAAATTATGGGAAGGAATATGACAAAATAAACATTCAAAAGTCTATGTTCAAGTTTAATGTCCCTGAAGAATTGCTGAAACTTAATGGGCAAAGTACAACTACAGATTTGTATAGAGCAGATAAAAAGCAATCTTAACCTATACTGGTGTGTACCTGTCGCCCACAACTGAATCGGGTCATGTGCCACTGACCAATCCCATTCTGTTCTCATTGCCCTTTTTTTTTTTTTTTACTACATACCACCGGGACCTTAGTATGTAGCTCCAACAGAAACTGGTATGAATGTCTCATGTACTCTATAAAGCGCTGCGGACAATTTGTGGCACTATATACATAAGCGTTAATAATAAATAAAACTATTCAGTATTCCATTATATGGCTCCTCACCACAGTGCCCCTTTACTTTGCCCATTGCTTTTCTGAATAGTTCAACACATGTTTGCCGCCATTTTGAGGTTCTCTCTGTTCAATGCAAAGTCTAGAAAATGTCAACAATATTTCTGCCAACAAAATTTATATTAAAGTAAATAAAACCGCAAATAAAAAGGTCTCTTTATTCCTTTTACTCAGAGACAAGTGCCTCTGCAGAGGCTCCCCCCATAGGAATAGCAGTAAGGGTACATGGAAAGCTTACCATGCAGGTACGAGAGTTCTCCCCAATGAAAGAGTCTCTCAGGACTTGTGTGAGTTTACTGGCCCTAAATGGGGTGTGTGGCTTATTCCTTCCCAGTGCACGAATGCACTCCTAAATGAAAAGAAAAATGGAATATTTGCTTTATTCTTTGTACAGTATATTAAATGGTACATGTTTATTCAGGATAACACAAACAGGGTAAATATTTCTACTGACAGGTACAAAGTATTTTCAGTTTTCTTTGCAGCACTGACTGTTTATTTAACTGGTTCGCTCCCTAATACCCAGCGATTCGGGACAAAAGCAGACCCTCAAAGGAAAGCGCAATACACTCCGTAATAATAAGTAATCCATATCAGGAACCTCAGCTGAAAACCAAAATAAGAAAAACTCACCTTAAGAGCTAGTAGACTTTTGTTTATCTCCGCCCCTTCGAGGCGAGTTTGTCGGTCTGCGCTGGAAGTGTCTGCCCCTCTTTCATTTCCAGCCAAATCAATGAGAGAGAATTTACCGTGGAGCTTTCCTTTCTTTCGCAAGATGATCTGAAACACGGCGTGACTTCTAGAGGAGTGGGCATTAGCGGAGGTCTGCCCAGATGTCCTGGAATAGGAGGGATAACAATAATTACAAAATATTAAATAATACTGGATTTTGTTGCCTGGATCTCTCTTGCTAAGGTCTAGGTGGCTAGAAAGTGGGTTGCCATCTCTCCCGTGTGCACAAATGATTGGATATCAGTAGTCATTTGTATGATGGCTCATAAGAAATGTATATACTTAAAGAAACACTCACCCTTTTTAATAAAATTTAGGCATATTGGCTGGATTCCTCTTATTATACGGAAGGGGTAACAAGTTCTAAATCTCCTGCCGTGGACATGTGCCTCCCTCCCTTATTGCTTTGCACCCTACAATTTACTGCACAGGGCTGTTACAACATTTCATTCTCCTGTATTACAAAGAGTTTATGACTCGCTGGCTCTATGCCCTGTTTATGTTTTACTTTGATAAGCAGGTAACTTTAATGCTCTATCAGTCATGAGATTTACCCTTTATGACATTGCCATTGCTCCTGTCCTGTTTGCATATTTGTGAACTTTTCCTTTTTTGTGTATTTGATGAATGCATTTAATTTAAAATTGCTAATAAAAAATTACATAATAAAAAAAAACCTATTTTGGATTACATAGAAAGTGACGGCAGATAAGAGCCACATGGCCCATCCAGTCTGCCCATTTGTTTATTCAAACCTATACTGACCCTAGACCCTATTTACCCTCAATTTGGTTTACAATTTAGGATACCCTTATATTTATCCCAAGCATGTTTAAATTGTTCTACTGTATTGGCCTCAACCACCTCAGATGGGAGGCTATTCCACTTATCTATCACCCTTTCAGTGAAGTAATTTTTCCGCACATTTCCTTTGAATCTACCACCCTCCAGTTTGTATCCATGCCCTCGTGTTCTATTACACCTCTTCCTTTAAAAAATGCCCCCTCCTCTAGCTGGTCACAACCTTTTATATATTTGAAAGCTGCTATCATGTCCCCCTCTCCCTTCTCTGCTCCAAGCTATACATGTTTAGTTCCTCTAGCCTTTCTTGGTATGATTTGTTACACAGGCCATGGACCATTTTAGTTGCTCTTCTTTGCACAGTCTCTAATGTATTTATGTCTTTCTGGAGATATGGCCTCCAGAACTGTACACAGTATTCTAGGTGAGGGCGTACCAATGATTTATAAAGGGGCATCACTACTTCTCTGCTACTAATTCCTCTTCCTATGCAACCAAGCATCTGACTTGCCTTTCTCATTGCTTTGTTACATTGATTGGCTACCTTTAAGTCACTGGAAATAATGACTCCTAGATCCCTTTCCTCCTCGGTAGATTCTAATGTAATGCCATTAAGGAAATAATTACAGCAGGACAGGGAGGACCCAGCTCAAGCTTATAAACCACAGATGATCTATTAAGATCAGAGGGATACAAAACACAAATTTCAATTGGCCTTTGAAACAGGTTTGACTGCAGACATTACCACTACTTAGTAGCTTATGGAAAATAATAATAACACGTTGTAAAAAGAGCAGCTCTACGCACACACTCACTAAAATACTAAATAATAAATACAAAGAAACTTGGATAAAAGCATTTTAAAGAAAGAATAAAAAAAAAACAATAGCTTGTGGTATAAAAGATATGTTTAACTATTAATAGAACAGGTAACTATCATAGAAAAAGGCTTACGCCAACATTTGCTTCTAAGCTAGCTTCCATATTGGATTGTTTGCTGCTATCATGCAGGCCCCGCGATTTCCATCTTACAAGTGTATTATGTCCTCAATAGTTTTCTAAGGTCTACATGGTCTCCTCTCTCCTGTGCAACGTACCGGCAGCTATTGCCAATCTCAATGAGCTTCAGGACGTCTTCCACACATTTGACCTCTCGTTCCTGCAGTCCGACCACCTGCACCTGCTGCTTACCATCCTCTAAGACTCGTAGTTTGGTTTTACGGTTCAACAAGTCAAACACCTTGGGACAATAGAGAATGAGCTTAAGTTATTGTGTCATCATTCAGAAGTAATTACCATGAATAAAATGAGATATGATCTCAAAACTTTATAACAAAAATATTTTGCATGTTACAGTGTTAAAAGAAACAAATAAATAAGAGTTAAGCATTAGTGGAGCTTTCATCCCAATAAACAGTTGTTGTTGCTGAGGACTAGTTGCTATACATGTTCCAGTTGCATGGTTCCGGCTTTGTACCGTTCCTGTAACTTAGTAAATACCTACCAAGAACTTTGTGCAACATGAGATGTGTTTCCTCAGGTCAGATTTATTACTACAAAGGAGGATGTGTATAATTATTAACTAATGTCCTCCATCAATGGCAACAGCTATATTCCCAAGACAGCTGAACATATATTAGTCTTCAGGAACAGTACCAGCAATCAGCACAAGATGGCCACACAAAATAGAATAAAGGAAACTGGCAATTGTACTATTTGTCAGCAAAGCTTTCCTAAAATGCACTGAACGGACCTTAGTGCCTACTGAGAAAAGCACAATTAAAGAATCATTTCTATAAATGAACTTAAGTTGGATCCACCCTGGTTGTTCTATTGGTTCTCTCTCGAGTAAAGCGTTAAGAATAAAATGTATTTAATGGAATGGTATCTAATGGAACAGGCGCAGGTTGTGGCCCCAAACTACCCTACTCATAGAGAATGCTGTGGACCGCATTCATAGAATTCAAAGACACTGTTACAGACACCACAATGTCTCATCGGCAGTAGTAACATAAATGAATTCTGCAATGTGATAAAAGCAATTGTCACTGCGCTGCCGTTATACTAGAGCAGAAAGTTTGTTAACAGTTAAAATAATAAAAATATACCTAGCTCAAAGTCCACGTGCAGAGCTATGTCATTGGCAATATGTACAATAACCAAGCTAGCAGCTGACTGCTAGCACTGATAAGAGGTTCACATGCACAGTCATCTTGTGTTATGTTTTCCATTCTACAATGAAAGGCTCCTGAAAAGCAGCACAAACCTCACTTATGATGGCAGCTTGGGCTCAGTTCAATAGAAAAAGAGACCACTGTATTCACAAGTCAAGGCAATCCTGTGCATGATGATATGATAATAGGCTAGATTTACTAAACTTCTCAAAAGTAAAAATAGAGAGGTTTCTCCTAGCAACCAATCAAATTGTGGCTTATATTCTCTAGTATGTAACAGGAAATTGGGAGCCAGAATCTCATTGGTTGCTATGAGCAACAACTTACCCACCCAGTCTGTCTGTTATTCCCCAGTGCTGTTATAAAGATTGTAACATTGTAAAGCGCTACGTAATCTGTGGGCGCTATATAAAAACCTGTTAATAAATAATAACTCCATTTTTCTTTTTGAGAATTTTAGTAAATATAGCCCAATATTACAACAAAATCTATTTACAATCTTTTAAAGACCAAAAACGATTTCAGTATTCTATTGTCATTGGAAAAGCACACATCCAGGGTGTCTTACCTTACCACTGTAGATCTCAAAAAAGGTAGCATATACTTGAAGTTCTAATTTTTTATAATTTGTTTTCTTCAGCATTTGAAATACATCTCGTGCTGCACGAAAAAAAAAGCAAGTTACAGAACACTTACAAAGAAACATTTGCTATAGGAAGCATAGTCTTTAAGACCATGTATACGCAATCTACGTTGCAACAAGAAACGTAGATGACGTTAGAAAATTACTGCGCATGTGCGGTAGCACAAATCGGAAAACTCTGGGCCATATGCAATGCGCCTGGAGCTCTGAATTTGGCCCACAGGCACTAAATAGTCAATTTGTTGACCCTAGGTAAGTACATATGCTTTTTACCCAGAATGCAATTCAGAACGCAAGTGATGATACATTACACAGAAAAAGTAAACATACACATTCTCTGCTGTCATAGTTCTCCCACAGAGTAATTAGACAACATCTACATTGTAATAACATTTTTAAACTATCATTCAGTAATAAGTCTCTAAAAAGTTTTTCTTAATATTATGCAATAATTACAAAACATTTTATTTCTGCCAATCATACCTGCAAGTGCATATATTCCTTTTGAACAATCTTGATTCTTTCCAGAAAAGTCACCTCCCATGGTCTTCACATAAAAAATATAAGAAATATTAACTTATATTTCACTTTTTTTAAAAATTAGAATCTAGAAAATCAGTAACAGCCATTTCAAGGGTGGCTATGCCTTCTTTTGTAATATAGGTCTATGATGGGGCAATAATTAACACAGAGACAGGGAGGACGACACATACTCCGCAAACAGGGAATTAATAAAATAAAAATAACCAATGTCTTGGACAAGGAAAGAAAGTGACAGAACTTAATAAATCAGCGACACTAAGCTGTGGGAAAGGAAAAGTTGCCCATAGCAACCAATCGGATTCTAACTCTCACTTTCCTATTGCATACTAGAAAATGTCAGCTAAAATCTGATTGGTTGCTATGGGCAACATCTCCACTTTTCCTTTCCTGCATCTTCATAAATCTGGCCCCAAGTCTCCCACTAACAATACGTACATGAGTTTTTCCACTTCCGGTTTGTCCATATGCGAAGCAAGTAGCCATTCCCCTTTCAAAGATGGTTTCCACAAGAGGTCGTGCAGTAAACCTAAAAGAATAAAATAAAATACATTTTATTAAATACATATCTAAAAAATATTTTAAAAAAATAACCTTTATGGTAGGATCTGAACTTACGACACATAACCCAACATAACTGTAATAGGTAATACAAATGTAATGGAGGAATACATGGTAATATTGTGGTCACTGCCACGATTCATGTGCAGCCCATGTTAATGTGACATCAGTATCAGCACAGGAATAGTGGAATGGATCCAAAGAACAGTTTTTGCTGTATTCAGATCTCAGAGCACATCATGACTGGGGATCCACTATCAGATCCCTGCTGTATCCAAACACCTGTAAAAGAACTTCCCATCAATCACGCAGACCTTCTGACCTCAGGACCCTGCATTAAAATGTCTGACTCATGTGCATTTAAAATGGCGGTGCATTTGAAGTCTAAATAGTTACGTAATACAATAGCACACCTATACTGTACCTTGTAACATTAAGCCCTGCCCACTTGTACACCTATACTGTACCTTGTAACACTAAGCCCTGCCCACTTGCACACCTATACTGTACCTTGTAATACTAAGCCCTGCCCACTTGCACACCTATACTGTGCCTTGTAATACTAAGCCCTGCCCACTTGCACTAGCACACCTATACTGTACCTTGTAACATTAAGCCCTGCCCACTTGCACACCTATACTGTGCCTTGTAATACTAAGCACCGCCCACTTGCACTAGCACACCTATACTGTACCGTGTAACATTAAGCCCTGCCCACTTGCACACCTATACTGTACATGTAATACTAAGCCCTGCCCACTTGCACACCTATACTGTACATGTAATACTAAGCCCTGCCCACTTGCAAGCGCAACCCAGCCCCCTCTAGAAACATTATTTGTAGGAAGCCTGAATAAAGTAGATAGTGTCCTAATGGGATCGCATGGATATGTGCACATTTATTAACATGTTTCTATATAGCGCCATCATATTATGTATCCAATCGTTTACATCACTTCACTCTCTGCCCTATTGGAGCTTATAGTCTAAATTCCCACACACACACGGGTTACATTTTAGTCAATAGCCAATCGACCTACAAGCATGTTTTTGGAATGTAGGAGGAAACACACGCAGATACAGGTAAAACATACAAACTACATACAGATCAGGCCATGTCTGGAACTTGTGACCACAGTGTTGTGAGACAGAAGCGCTAACCACTTGAACCCCCAGGCAGAATGCAATAACTGCCCCAGCTTTAATCTAAAATGCCCTTCCAGCAACTGGCTACATCTTTTCTGTAAGAGGGGTAATCTGTGAATAAATTCTACAACTAATTGCCCAACTATAATAAAAACTAGACATTTACACAGAATGAACATTGTATGAGTAATACAATGAAGACTGATTGGTAATAAATAAAGGAAGACATTCTCTGGGTCACATACCTGTAGACCATTTCATTTGGCGCAGTTTCATCAAAGGCATAGTCAAAACGAAACGTCTGGTTTTCTAAAAACCTCGTAAGGTCCACTTTCTGCTTTGGCTCATGCACCATTACTACATCTTTACTGGGAATTGTAATGACGTCAAGGTCTTTCATGGTGTTCTCTGAAAAGTAAATGAGAAAAACATTTGTGTCAACCTACAGTGGCAGACACCAATCCAATCCTTTTATTTCACCACACTGACTTTTATTAGTACGGACGGTCACATTTTCATCTATATGTTCATGCTTTTAGGCGTAACTCTTGTGTGAAGGACAAATGTTTATTTTACAGTTCAGCAACTTTCCAAACATAACAGAGGACACGTAATGCCAAGAAACAAATCCGCACACGTCCCCTTAACCATCAGGATATACTGGGATACAGAAGCTCTCTGCTGATCTACCGCCAAGCCGCTTAATAGGAAATGAGGCTTTTACAAACCAATAGGTCATACCACGTGATTCTGCCTCATCTACACATGTGACCAGAATATGGTCAACTTCACCAACAAGCACCACTTCGCAAACCAATAAACCAAACTCACAGGCCTGCTGCAAAAACTCAGTACTGTATACAACACACCAATGTAATATACAGATTTTAGTTTTGCTTCACCTAAACCTCCATAATCACATTTCTTAAAGTTTTTTGCGGTCAGATTTTATGTGAAATATTCTGGTAGTAACATTATTTTTGATGCAAGATAGTGAAGAACAACATTGTATTAATTATTATACTGGACATGTTGGAGTTTTTCCATGGATTGATTGCTGTTATGTATAGCGTTAACATTTAAGGCTGTTTTGCTTTTGTTTTATTCAACATTTAAAAATCAAGAAAGAGCACCGTGCAAATTCAATAAGTCGTGTTTTCTAAAGGCACTTTGCAAACCACAAAAAAAAAATCTGTTATATACGCAAGTGATGGCATTGAAAATACCAATGTATCCATATATAGCTTTACATAAAGACAAATTCTCCATACTCCACAAAGAAACAGCATTCAGAACGACAAAGGAAGCTAAATTCTTTAAGGGGATATTCAGTTTGATGCTGCAGGAAGCTGCACAGAATCACTAAGATAATAAACAGAAATCTAAGCATTGTGTCCATATTGTGCCTCAACACAAATAATAAAACACCCACAGGAGCCTGTATCAGTCGCACTAATGCATTATATACATTGGTTATTACCTTTCTTATTCAGTGGACGTTTTCTAACACATACACATATCCGATGTTCATCAATCTGCAGTAAAGAAGAGAAACACCACATTAGGTGCAATTCCCAATGTCCGAAAATCTCTAAATTGTATAGAAAAGCCGTCCGAAACATCTTATCAAAATATACACTTACACTGTTTGCTCCAGCTAAAAATTAGCAAATGCCAAACAATGGGGTAGATCCTGAGCTACAGACGCCAGCGTATTTACGCTAGCCGGTGACGTAAAACCGCTATTTTGTATGTATCTGCGCGGCAGATGTTACGCCAGGTAACTCTGAACGTACGTACCAGCATCGTATCAACAGCGTAACTACGAACGAAGGGGCAAAACATCCATACGACACCTGTAATTACGCTTTAGAGGAGAGGTGAGGCATTTAAATCGTACAGTATGGGCGTTTAGACACTTATGTATGTGCAGCCTTTACATACGTGAGTAGTCACGCTTTGAAGAGTTAAGGTAGGGTTTGGCAAGCCTAAAACGGCCACAGTACGTATGAGCGAGGGGAGTGCATAGAAAATACGCTACGCCTTGAAACGTAATGGAAACATAGCCCTGGATCTGGGCCAATCTCCATAAATTTTACAACCCAACATTAAAACAATTCATTTGACAGCACTTTTCACACATAGCCCGCATCACACTCCCGACAGCCCGCATCACACTCCCGACAGCCCGCATCACACTCCCGACAGCCCGCATCACACTCTGAAAGCAATAGCGACTCGGTCTCTGTCCCGGAAGAGCTGAAACTTACAGGATCTGCCGTAGTTAAAGGCCGGTAATCCAGACTGCCCCGGAAATCTTTAATCATACACATAATTTCATAGTTTGGGTTTGTGGCTTCAACATCCTACAAGGAGACAAAGATACATTGTATGATAAATATATGGAAGGGTAACAGAATTTCAGATTAATTCTTATTTTAAAAAGGAACAAACCCCAAAAATACAACCTGGCTTCAATAAGGGCTGCCAGCAACACTGTGGTAGATATTAAACATGTCCTAGGATCATGACCTTAGGTAGCTGCTCCAGATTGTAACCACTCACTCTGTCCGTCACCTTATGGCTTCCCCTTCTTCATTGCCATCTTATCCCCATTGGCTGCTATTATGAAGCGGCTCAGATTGTTTTATAGAGATATATATCTACATGTGTAATATGCTACACATTCAAGTCAAAACTTGTGTTTTAATTATATAGTAACATAATATAACTAAACAGCTAATATGACAAAAGCAGGCTTAATTTTTATTATATAATTGAAAAGCAATCCTGAAATTGGGGTCAGATTGACAGTCACACTAGTAAACCCCAGCATGAACTCTAGTGGTAACAGAACGGGCACAGGCTCACACACACCAGGGCTCTCTTCTCTCGTAGCTCTTGCTGCTGTAACCGTCTTCTCTCTCGCTTCTCCTGAAGCTTCTCTACTTCTTTCACACAGTTTGATTTTCTCCGAGCTTATGTGGGAAGAAGAAAAGTGTTCATGTCAGAAATGTCCAACTACATCCACCAGCAATGTGATGCACTAGACGCAAAGCAAATATTTTCAGCAAGCCAATTGCAACACCGCTAATACAGAGGACACACACTCGCCCAGCAGTCATTGGAAAATTACTGTCACCTCAACGCACAACGAAACTCAATAAAAAGAAACCAACAAAGTCATTAGTCGCAATCAACAAGGCAGGGAAATTCTACGTGCAAATCAGAGCCACATGGGTAACAATTACACAACACTCTAAAATGACTGACACTGCTCCTTAAATGATCAGATAACCTCTGAATATATAAACGTAAGCCTTTCCTGCAGGTTTAATAAATACATCTGACATTATCAACTAGAGCAGTTTCAACGCCACATCCAGGCTTCCAGAAATGATCCACTTCTGCAAACTGCACGTGTGTACATGCCGAGCGCCACAGAAGGAGCACAAATGTGATTTATGCAACACTTTGATTTGCAAGACAGATTTCAGTGGCAGGGGTTTATCATTACAATGTCATTGGGGTGGCCGAGACCCTTCTTTTCCAAGCCATCGTTATGATAATGGGGAGTGATCAGCAATATTAGTCCAGCTTTGGATCCAGCGAGGATCCATTATTGGAATTGCTGGCCCTGGGTTCTAGCCCTTTAATATTATTGTACTCCATTATAGCAATCCTTATTATTCAGAGACTGATTTAAGAAGTCACATAATTTTGAACTATATGAGTCAAAGTATAGCTACTACCTATACAGATTGCATGAATGTGATGTCAGTCATCCCTATTAACAACACTCTTAGGAGGCTAGGGCACCTATACCTAACTTCATCTAGCAGTTAGTAGTCTTCATTAAATAAAAGAAGGTATTTACTCTGAACAGTGACATGCCAGGAAAATACAAGATAAGATTTTCCAGGTGCGAAAGATTTTGGTTGGAGAGAAGTGAAAACATCACAACTATGGCTGCCAGGAAAGTCATTTACATGCAAAGCAACCCCCCCATCAGCATCATGAGGATGGCAATCTGTGCTACAATGATACTACAACAATGGGTAATGGAACTCACTCTTCCACATGGGCTGATGCTTCGTATGTACTGAGCGCTATGTAAGGTTGCTGGTGATGGTGATTTCTAATGAACATGTGGGATCATGAATGTGCACATAGAATATGAAGCAATCCTAGACATGTGTTACATACAAGGAGGGCCAAAGTCCTTTTTTCCAGGCTGATCTGGAGATATATCTGAAACACTACCATTCTGCTGCTGTGCAGAGGACGGCTGTTCTGGAGGCTGGCTAGGTCGTGTCCGGGCTGAACTCACAGCTGCAAGGAAAAGAAGAACCATTAGACTGACCCGTAATACAAGACTACACTACAAAATATATGAGCCGGCTGTGCTTCTCTGGCAATGGCTCTATATTAGATGCATCGTTTTCTGACAGGGGAGCAGCGGCAACAGTTTCTTTTCAACTAATGCAAAAGGAGAATCCCTGCATCTAGTGACAAAGATCAAAATACTGATTATTATCTGGCCTTAACCCTCCATCTCCCACAGCCTAACCTTAACCCGCCATCTCCTGCAACCTAACCTTAACCTTTCATCTTCTGCAGCCTAACCCTAACCTTCTATGTGCTGCAGTGCTCTCCCGTCACCCCCACAGGCCGTCACAGCCCATTACTATGTCTGTTGCAATTGGGAACGGGCACTTTTGCGAAACTGGCCTTTTGCTATAAGTTCCAGCCGAACCGGCAACCGCATCCCATATAAGCCACACCCCATGTCCAGACCTCTGGGTCTGTATAACCAAGCATTACAATACAAATTATGTAACACAATATTTTCTTGAAAGCACCAAACAAGCATTAATGTACAAAAGAATCCCTGACACAGGAGCATCAGTAACATGAGGCAGCAGAAAATGGCACAGAGATGTCGGTAGGACCTTACCTCTATTGTCCCGTGCAGGTGTTTCATTCTTAACAGGAGCTACAGTGCGCCGATTCTATAAAGGTAAAAAACAAAGTGTAAACTAGAGAAACAATCCTTCATGCCCACTGATTGATACAGGGTGCAGCCAATTATTGTATATATAACCTCACATAAATGTACTTTTTAGATTGTAATTCTAATTATTTTTGCATATGAATTACACAGACAAAAATATTAACTACTTAAACATTAAAACTAATTTAAAAACACAAACCATTCATTATAAACTGACTGACCCGATGAACGCCCCGCTGACTATAAGCTAGTGGTGGCCATTGATTACTTCTGATGGCTGTCACTCAAAGGGGGTCCCCAGGTGACTACATGAGCAGAGATTACACCACAGAGCAGCTGTACCTGACCCTGTTCATAAAGAAACTGATACCTCGCACTAACCCCAATCATTAAGATGAAGTCTGAGCAAGTTCTGCCATTTCCATGAACATACAAAGATAAAACACAACTAACCTTGACAACTTTGTTTGTTTTTGTTGTTGGGGTAGGAGGAGGGGGCATTTCAAGGCTGGGTTCAATTTCATCATCGGGAGCCAGGTCAGGATTAAGTGAAAATATACTTTCTAAATCAATCTTTAAAAAAAATAATGAAAGTTATAATTTAGTGAAAGAGAAAAGAAAATTAAGTAAAATAAACAACCACACCACAAGCGTGACTCAGACTGATCATACATCCAAGTATTACAATACACGCTTTTATAAATCAGCTAAACACTGCATTCATAAAAATAAAAACACAATAGGGTGTAACTACACAGGGTAGAGCCCCACATGGATATTGTTACAACGATTACAATAACAATAACAGCATTTTCAGTGCAGCCTACACAGATCTCAACTCTCACACACACACAATGAGAGCCTTCATTGCGAAATCGGGTAAAAGAGTGACAGTGGCTTCCTCTATGCAGAAAATCCTTCAGAGAAAAAGGTTTTCTAGTTTAGCAGTAAAATCAGCAAAACCTGATCATTATTTCCAAACCCATCCTTAACATCTGCAGGACTATAAAACTCCATCTGTTCCTGTGTCCTTTATGCAATCCCCACCTAGTACTAATAGCTCTGGCAGTGATTCCTGGATGAGCCAAGCTAAAGTTACAGTACAAGTACAGTGTGAGTACAGCTCAGCAGTGTATCCACAATATCCATGGCATGTACTTGCTGATGACATTTCTATACTTATAGATCTTTTTGTTTTACTTCAGTCTGTTTACTTATATTACTGCAGTAACAAACATGTAAAAAGTATTACTGGGCTGGATTCAGACCCCCATGCGTCCAGCAGTCCACACGGAGAAAGGGGGTGAACTTTCTTGTGGATGTGGCAGCAGTTATGCTCCCCTACTGTAAAATTAAAATACGCCTCCCGCCCACCTAACGGAGTTTAGGCATGAAAAGAGGGTGGGCCATCCTGTCAGACAGACCTCCAGGCACACGGAACCAAGTCCAGCACACCTGGCATAAGCATGGCCAGAAACACACCTGACTTCTACAATCAGTGTGCGGAGGTCGGCTGAATACGGTCTATTATTATGTTTTCTATGTACTGCGCATGCGTGCGGCAGATTTTACGCCGCGTGACTCTGAACGTACGTACCAGCCGAGTATCAACAGCGTAACTACGAATAAAGGGGCGTGACATCCATACGACTCCCGTAATTGTGCTTCGGAGGCGGGGGGGGCATTTAAATCATACAGTATGGGCACGCTTAGACGCCTATGTATGTGAAGCCTTTACGTTTGTCAGTAGTTACGCTCTGAAAAGTTAAGGTAGGGTTTGGCAAACGTAAAACGGCCAAAGTACGTACAAGGGAAAGAAGTGCCTAGAAAATACGCTACGCGAAGAAACGTAGGTCTGGATCTGGCCCATTATTATTAGGATTATGCAATCAGTAACATTTCTGGTAAAATAGGGATGTTTTCCCCACTTACTATGAAGACATTCAAGAAATAATCCCAGGAATATCCTACGCTGTCACACAAATGACAGAAACCACCACTAGTTATTACATTAAGCAGACCGTGCAGGTCTCATGTACATATAGGAAAGTCACCACCTCAT
Source organism: Limnodynastes dumerilii (assembly GCA_011038615.1). Taxonomy (NCBI): domain Eukaryota; kingdom Metazoa; phylum Chordata; class Amphibia; order Anura; family Limnodynastidae; genus Limnodynastes; species Limnodynastes dumerilii. The sequence goes on from WWET01000389.1 coordinate 648,422, forward strand.
TTCACTTTATTTTTTGGTTTTATTTTACACTTGTGATAATGATAATGTGCAGTAAACTGTCATTTAATATTCCACTTCCTTGTCTTTGTAATTGGTTTCTATTTTGACTTGTGTGGTTAAGGTACAGGATATGAGCAATCACAATGGAGATGTGGGAAGTAACGTAGCTGAGAGAGACATAGGACTAATATTATAGAGCATTCATAGGCAACCTTTGGTACTCCAGGTAACAGATATGCTAAGCTGCAGGAAAGGAAAAGTGGTGATGTTACCCATAGCAACCAATTAGACTCTAGCCATTTTCTAGACTTTTCTAGTATGTAATAGAAAATTGAGAGCTAGAATCTGATTGGTTGCTATGGGCAACATCTCCATTTTTCCTTTACCGCAACCTTAGTAAATCTAGCCTCAGATGTTATGAAACTACAATTCCCATCATGTTTTGCCAAATGGATAAATCTTAAAAGATTATAGTATCTTTAATAATTAAAAATAATAAGAATTTTTTTGCTCTTCTGCCGCCATTCTGGTGACTATCATTGTTAAAATAGGGCCAGCCCGGCAACATCATCCGATATGTCCCATATATTAATCCATGTACATTAGCTCAACATTTATTCAAGGTACTGTCCTGATATCAAGATTTATGCTGTAAAGTTAAATATCACTCACCCTGTTGTGAGGCAGGGATCAGAGAGATTTAACGCTGAAAGGGGACGTATTACTGGTGAACTGTATATTGGCTTTTGTGGACTCTATATCAAAGCTGTTTTCTCTCTAGCATTCGGAGTGCCAGGACACATTACTTACCTCTTTTCCTTTTGTATCTCCATTTTCAATCCATTCCACAGTGATGCTCTCACTGTCTTCATTCAGGGATGTAACCATTGCCTGGTGTATTCGACCTGGGGGTGAGACGCACATTTAAAATAATGCAACATAAATATTTAAAAAATTGTGCTAACCAACCATTTTCCACCTGTTCACAGAATAAGTGCCTGGACATAGAAGCTGCTCACACACAGATGTCCTAGTCATAACCCAAATATCAGGAGTGCTATGTAAATTTTATGCAAGCGATATGTCTATGATCACCACATATTTGTTTACATAATCAGGTGTTGTGTCAATGACCTTGTATTTATAGACAATAAATCATAGGCTTCCTTTCCTTCCCTGACCTGATATCAGACAGCTTAGTCACTGCTTCCAGGAGGGAAAGAATGGGGAATCTGTTTCACTCTACTCATGCATATTAAAGAAAGAAAAAGGAAGTGTATTCACAGATTACAGACATGAGGGAAGTGTTCATGCAAGACAACTAATGCATTATAAGGCACAAATAATGCACAGTTACATACATTCCATTGCAAAGAGACACTGCTTGCCTGATAAACAATTCTAAAGCAAGCACACAAGTATCTAGCAGATCATTATCCAGACATTATAAACACCATAATTCCCTCTTCAATTGTACCAAAATGCTTATTAACATGTCTTAATTGAGGAGCTAAAAATAGGAAGTAACTGCCCCAACCTTCAGACATGTATGCACTGTAAGCAAGTTACACCCCATGCCTGGCACATTGCCTTCTTATCCTTACATATCATGGACAAACACATATTAAATATTAAATTGGTTGTATCAGAGGCAATCTTTATACCAAAGAATCAGGAATTCAACTGGCCTTCCATAGGATTCAGCTATGGAAGATCTATCAAATTTCTAAGACATAGATATGGTCTAGAAAAAATAATTTATACAGTCAATGGCCAATCCGATACTAGAGGCCAAGATTTACTAAGCTGCGGGTTTGGAAAAGTAGAGATGTTGCCCATAGCAACCCGATTCTAGCTCTCATTTTCTTATTACATACTAAAGAATGTCAGCTAGAATCGGATTGGTTGCTATGGGCAACACCTCCACTTTTTCAAACCCGCAGCTTAGTGAATATGGCCCCTATTGTGCTGAATGAAGGTGGCCTGTATGTGGTAAAGGCTTTCTCTCTGCATCTCCTACCCACAAATGTAAACTGTAACCCTGACTTTCCCCTTCTTCAGCCCTAACCTTCCATGTCCCGTAGCCTAACCCTTACCTTATACCCACCGCGGTCCAACACTAACCTTATAACTGCTGTAGCCTGTTGCCTACTGAGAATGGGGAAACAGGAACATGTTCCCAATAGTAATTTGCGCAGTCATTACCCAGTCGCATAATACACAGAATGTTTACACAGGAACCCGGATTACACAAATGGCAGAAATCAATTAAAGTACACTGCAGGCAACTCTAAAATATAGCTCACAGAATAGCATGCTCTCTGATACTGAACAAATATCAAACGGACTTAAATGTTGCAAACTCAGACCCATTATGCTGTATGTGCATAATGTCAACCAATACATTGAAAGGCGCACACTGACATAAGAGCGCTGCACAATGAGTGGATTACATACAAGGCATAAAATAAAAAAGGCACCACTAAAGGTCCACATCCACTACAGGTTTTTTTTTTAAACAATAATCCTTCAAAATACCAGATAAAGCATTTATTGAGCTATATCGTGCATGTGTGTACGCTGCAATGATCATGCCTGAAGTACACAAAAACGTTTGATCGTCGCTTGTAAAAAGTTTAATTTTAATGATCAAGCCATTAAACAATGAAGGCTCGACCGACAATCGCGTGTAGCGTGTATGCAGGCTGATTGGTGATTAAAATGTTCTATAATGTCGCCCATCGTTTAAAAACATGTAGTGTGTATGGACCTTAATGGTCTATGGAGCCATAATAAAAGTATGTATGATGTAAATAAGCCCATTATACATTTAGGGTTACTTCTAACTTAGCTCTGTTTGCATTGATCAATAAGGTCAAAGACAGCTCATTCAGTGGGGAAGATAACAGACCAGTCTTCTACTTTGTGGAGTTTGAAAGTTTCTCTTTTCTATATATTGGTCAAGGTGTAGCTAGATATAGGTCAATGCCATACACAGAAGTGCCACTGGCGTGACAATCCACACCTTCCTTCAACGCCACCTTGACATTGCAAATCCATCTGCCAATGTTAGTTGTGTAGATGCCTAAAAACACAACAGACTCATGATAGAAGAGAGAGTAAATAAGGGCTGACATCTTGGCGGAAGTTCATAATGTGGACTGATTGACCCATATGCTGGAGCAGAGACCATAGAACACAACATCTCAGACTCAGCATGACACAGATGAGATCCCATCAACATTCACATATGTCAGAGATTTGTCTCTAACGCATCAGGAGATCATAAGGAGCACCTTTAACAGAGCTGCTGTGGAATAGTCAGTAATACAATGAATAATGCATTCGCCTACATGGTTTATATGTCAGACGTTTGACTTTGGGGTCACTGGGTCTTTAACGACCATTCATTGCTGCAGATATTAAGTAGCTAAATTATCACAAGAGCAGACAGAGTTTTTCAAGTCTGTCTACCGCTGGGTAAAAAGGATAAAAATCTTCATAACTTGCATCTAATTACTCAGATTAGAAATAATGATCAATAAAATTCTGTTTTCATTACCGCACTTTACAAAACAGAATTATATTGGACCCCGGTTACGATGGGCCAGATCCGGAACTCCACCACCGCTTCAGTCGGAGCTCCATGTGATCCTATGTTCCATACATGTGAGGGGAGACCACATCTGACAGCAGTATCCTGCCTTAATATTGATGCGATGCCCTTAGGTGTTAACTCATTTAACCATCCCC
>WWET01000389.1:667826-686774 GCA_011038615.1 Limnodynastes dumerilii
CTGGCACATGCTCTTAAATACCTCTCCAGTAAAGTGAATACCTTGGTCACTTTCAATCACTTTTTGTATACTAAACCTACAAACAAACTCTTGGACTAGCTTCTTTGGAGTGAAAGCAGCAGTGTTGGATGCGGCTGGATAAGCTTCTACCCAGTGAGAAAACATGTCAACACATACTAAGACGTACTTTCAATTTCTACAAGGTGGTAACTGTATAAAATCAATTTGGATTACCTGGAAAGGACCCTCTGTTGGCGGAATATGAGATGGTTCTACAGGAATAGACTTATCATTATTTTTCTTTAGGCATATAAGACATAACTTAACCTTCTTATCTGCCATTCCAGAAAGTCCTGGTGAACACCATTACGATCTTACCAAACTGCTCATACCTTCCCTCCCTAAGTGCGTCAGACCATGTGCTGCTTCAGTTAGGGCAGGGAGATACGCCCTGGGAGCCATTGGCTTCCCTTGTCCATCCTTCCAAAGCCCTGTGGGCTCCTGTTCACATCCCTTTGCCTTCCAGACGGCCTTTTCCTGTGGGGAACACAAATTCTGCATTTCTATTAATCTTTGCATGGACAATGATTCAAACACCATCTATTTATTAAAATTTTACAAATGGTACAAATGCAGCCGCTCTCTTAGCAGCCTCATCAGCTCTTTGGTTACCCAATGATACCATGTCAGTCTCATGTGTGTGCTTTACACTTCATAACTGCAACCTGTGTTGGCAACAGTCCTTTTATGTGTCTGGAGTGTGCTACAGGTGTCCCAGCTGCTGTCATAAAGTTTCTGAGTCTCCACAGGGCTCCAAAATCGTGTTCTACGCTGAAAGCATACCTTGAATCAGTATAGATATTGGCAATTTTTCCTTCTGCCAATTCACACGCCCTCCTCAAAGCCACAAGTTCTGCTACCTGTGCTGAGTTTTGTGGTCCTAAGGGTTCAGCTTCTATTATACCTTCGTCGTCTACCACAGCATAACCAGTACACAATTCATATTTGCACCATCTTTTGGAGTGTCACGAATGTCAGGTCTTGCAGTAAAGGTTTGATTTAGATAGTCCATACAGTCATGAGTGTCTGTTTGTCCTCTAAATTCAGTCCTTTCCAAATCCCCGTCCACCCTTTGTGCATCATAAAGCACATACGGTACATACGAAAATGGATTTAGCGTATTACACCCTTTAATTGTAATATTAGCAGGTGCCATAAGCGCTAGTTCCCATCTTGTAAACCATGCAGAGGAGACGTGTCTAGTCTGAGCAGAAATCAACAGGGCAGATACAGCATGTGGTACATGGACAGTCAAATCATCGCCTAATACTACATCTTCACCTTTTACTGACCAGAAGAGCGGCAGCCGCCACTGCTCTGAGACAAGTCGGGAGTGACTTAGCTACAGTGTCTAGCTGGGCACTGTAGTATGCCTGTTAGCATCTCCATGCTTCTGTGTCAAGACTCCTGCTGCACAACCAACAGCTTCTGTGCAATATAGGTCAAAAGGTTTAGTGTAGTCAGGGATTCCAAGAACTGGAGCTGACATTAAACTTTCCTTTAGATTTCTAAAGGCTTGCTCTGACTCTCCTGTGTGTATTACACGGTCAGGCTTAGAAGCAGAGATTAGCTCCAGTAATGCTAGTGCTAGTATGGAGAACCCAGGAATCCAATTCCTGCAGTATCCACATGCTCCTATAAACGAACGAAGTTGCTGTTGGTTCTGTGGTAGTGTCATCTCCTGTATGGCTTTGATCCTGTCTTCTGTCAGGTGTCATAACCCTTTGGTGAGGCAGTGTCCCAAGTACTTGACTTTGAATAAAGAAACTAGAGTACCAAACTGCGCTTCACCTAATGCCACTATAACTCCTTCCCACAGGGATCACATCCAAAAACCCCTTATGTATCAGGTATAACCTAGGCACAAAGGAAGTGGGTACACCAAAACGTAATAGAAATCTAGAATGGGAAGGGAGTACTAGAGTCCAAATATCGTCCTTTCACTTCAAATCGCCTTTAAATATGGGTTAGTTGTGGCAAAATGTTCCTTATTAGAAACTCTTCCAAGGATTATTCAATTATAGAGTCACAGTACCTTCTTCAAGGGGGTCCAATAATGGAAGCTCACGTGCTTTATTGTTGTTCCATTCGTTGGGAGAGGTCCTTAATATTAGTCCTTTATTTCCTTTCTCTCTCCTCTTTTCTTTCTCTTCACAGGTCCCGAGGTTCCCCAGAAAAAACAAAGAGAGAATATCCCTGTGTGGAACCTCAGGTAAGTTGTAAGTACGTCTCTGCTAAGATATACTCACACTTTTTCTCTCTTGTATAATAAGCTTTGTCATAAAACGTCTCCAACGTCTCCTCCGGTATTTTCTTTCAGATGTTCAACCATTCTACCGTCTCCTCCTGTCTCCCCGCAGATGGCTCCTCCACTCTCCTCCTCTTGTCAGATAAGCATAGTGACAGGTCTTTTCGTTGTAGGTCCTTCCAAGCAGAATCCCACAAGATTCTTCTCCACAGGCCTTATTACCTCAGGGAATAGAAAAGAAAACCCCTCTGGGTGCAATACCACCAGGTAGTTATAAGTAACCACAGGGAAGGGAATACTCACACTCTTCCCCTCTTGGGTTTAAAGCATTTAAACGGGATCTTTATATGACAAACAAATCCTCCCAGCTTTGAATACCGTCCTTGATGCAATCTCCTTTACACGTAACAAGTCACTTTTTCTTGTACCACAAAAAAATTGTTTTTTATTATGACTTCAATAAAACTTTAAAAACGTCCTTAAAATAAAGAATTGCTTAAAACAATGTTTCCTTGTTCTTATTTCTTAAATGGATTTTCTGATCATTTCAGGAGGGGAACATCCCTTTCATGGGGGAATCCCCTTCCAAACACCTCCTCTACCCCTTTCCCCTAAGAATGACAGTATAACACCTCAAAACAGCGGTATGGGTTTTAAAAGGGCCCTTAAAACATACATATACCGATAGAGGGAGAGGAATGGGGATGCCAGGGGTGTAGTAAAAAAATCTTCAAAGCGTTCCTCAGACCAACCAACGCGTTTCAAGCAACAGATGCTCTTTTTCATGGTATCATCAAGGTACTTGACTTTGGTTTGACATGGCTGCAACTTTTCTTTAGATACCTTGTGTCCTGTTTGTGTGAGATGAAACAATAACTCTTTAGTATCACACAATGATGCCTAAAAAGATTCAGAACATAGCAACAAATCATCCACATACTGTATCAAAACCGACCCATTACTGGGTTAAAAAGATTGCAAACAATCATGCAAAGCCTGAGAAAAGATGCTGGGGCTGTTAATAAAACCTTGGGGTAACCGAGTCCATGTGTATTGTGCCCCTTTGAACGAGAATGCAAAGAGGTACTGGCAGTCAGGGTGTAGGGGAATAGAGAAGAATGCAGAACACAAATCAATAACGGTAAAATGAGTAGAGGTCGCAGGAATTTGCATTAATATGACAGCTGGATTAGGCACTACAGGGAACTGACTCTCTACAACCGTCCCACCCCCCTCACATAAAAAAAATCTCCAGACTCTAAACATAAATGAAAAAAAACATAAATAAAGGGAAGGATTTTTAAAACGTTTTTTTGTTTGTTTTTTTTTTTAAATTGACCACCAGTGCTGCACATTCCCGGGCCCTTGTCAGGTCCGGGCCCGGGTAATTAGTACACCCTCCCCCCCCTCTCTCGGCAGCACTGCGTCCGAGTAGATTGGTAGGAGCTGATGCTGCAAGGAGAAAAGAATGTTTAGTGTGCAAAGGACCAATAGTGACTTCAGCGGGTGTCGTTAGAGGATACTGTTGCACGTGTTGCGCGTATGGTTTTCCTGGTGAAGGGTAAATCAAGAGGAGAAGTTAGTACAGATCTGGCCACCCCTGTGTCCACAAGAAAGGTTTGATTAATGTCTGCAATATTGACCTCTACATTAGGCTCTTCATTTGGGCCGCTAATCAATCCTATCTGCATGAGATCACAGGTATGACCTGATCCTCATTGGTTTTGGGACCAGTTGTTTGATCCCTCCTGGTATGAGAGATAGCCTGATCTACTCTCCTATCGTCAAACCTCTCACCACCTTCTTCCCGGGGTCTATAAGGCCCCTGTTGAGACCACCTGCCTGTACCCTGAATGTTTTCTTACACTTCTACAGTCTGAAGTCTTATGCCCCTGTTGTCCACACCTAAAACATTGGATAAAACGTCTTTGCAATCTTGTATTAGTCATTGTATTGTGTGACATGTGTGGAGGTATGTGTTACTGTGTTTGTAGGGCTTGTATGCTTAATGTCATTAGTTTCGCAGACTGTCTCTCCTTTTTAACCATATTTCTCTCATGAGATACTGCCAATGACCTTATTTTAACTACATCTAGATCCTACCACTCTGGTTCTGATATCTAGATCATTTGCCTACCAGTTTCCAGAAATCCAGTCATCAAAACTGAGACTGTTAGCTCCCTATGATGTGTTTTAATTTTAATATCTTCAATACCCGTATATTTTATCATGTCTACCAGAGCCCGCTGAATAAAATCATCTACACCTTCATTGTCTTTTTGTTTTATTGTAAAAAGCCTTTCCCACTCTACATGTACAGGGAATTTTACACCTAGTTGTTTACAAATATTATTGATGTTAGTTTGATTATCGGCATCAGTTAGAGGTTTGTCAGACTTTAAAGAAGTCTGTGAGATCAGTACTAGAAGGCAGACAAGCTCTAAGCAACACACGCCAATCTTTGTTTGTGGGCTCATGCGCATTTCCCAGATCCCTAATATATTTCTGGCACTTGGCTAAATCCTTAGTAGGGTTAGGGAATTCCGCAATCATGTTACGCAGTTCTGACCTAGACCATGGAGTGTACATTGTTACAGTTTGCACAGGTACAACCCCCTCAGGATTAGCATTCCTAGTGGGCACACTTAGTGTGCACACTGGGTACATCCCTTCACATCCTAAACAGTATCTATGCTTACCGTTAGTATCTACACAAATAGGATCTTTACTTGTTGTTGACCTAGTTAAATGTGCTGGGGATTCATCTACAAATATGTTTGCAGATGGCGTATGTTCACTAGTAACTGCGTGGGTAGGTGGTGCTATGAATGTGGGTGAAGCGTGCAAATTTATGTGTAAAGATGCGGCAATATCCGGCATTGCAGTGGATGCGGCCGCAGCTTGAAGTGAGACTATGGGAGCAGCTGCAACAGGTATTGCTGGGACTTGTAGTGACGCTGTAGCAGCATGTGTCCCAGCACTTGGTCTAGTGCGGTTAGCCTGTAACTGCAGTATGCGTGTTACTGCAGATATTAGTGAGGGGTCATCCTCTTTATCACCATCCCCAATGTTCCCCTTAACTAATTCCTCATCTAGCACAGGATACAGTCTAGTGACAACATTGTTAGCAGTAAACTTATCATGGGAAGAAAAGTTAGTATTATCAGGACAAACAGTGTGAAAACATGGATTATCCTTATCCCCTCCTATATAGGGAGAAGGGGGAGGCGTAGTATCACGCACGCCGGAGATGCGCTCGTGGCTTTTTCACGCCATTCTTTACCCTCGTGTTGCCACAATACTAAACTTTTTATATATTTTTCCCGCTTCTTTACAAATCTGGAAATTCACATTGTTTAGAATGCATTCGTTGAAACTACCAACGCTTGGAAATCTCCTCTCACATTTAATGGTCAATCTAGCCCAGTCTTTGCCATATTTTGTTGCAACCACACCATATTTTCTGTTGATAATAAACAACGCCGACCCCAGCGGCATATCCGGTCTCCCTTCGGCACATGGTCCACGTGCCATGTCCCGGATAGACCCTTCTCTGATGGCCTCATCTCAAGATAATCCGCTACCCATAGTCAAATCGTCTAAACTCTAAGGCAAGACAGTAACACACAAGCTTACACGTACTTACATCTTCAAAAAATAGCGTTATCTCTTTTCACTGTGAGATCATGAATTCTCCCAATTGCAGATTTCTCAATAGTCCATCGGCAAGGCACAAAACTTATTAAAAATCCAGGGCACCCTCAACCTTCTCCACACGAAGGGAGGCAAAATACATAAAACAACGACTACTACCCCTATTAAGCAGGAGTAGACACTACAACGATTTCCAACCTATCCTAAAATAGCAATATAATAACTAAAATAAAAAATGTTTAAAGTATGGTAGTTTACAGTTTCCAATTGAGCAATACTACAAGGAATAGCGTGTGGCAACAATAAGATAAATACACGTGTTTGCGCTGTAAATGCGATCGCAAATGTACCAATATAACCAGCACTTGAGATTAAACCTGACTAGACTAGCGTGCAGTTGCGAACTCACGCACAACTCTGTCCCAAATTCACAGTTTGTTTCCCATCCGCACTATGCAGAATTTGATCAACTGACAGAAAGCATACCATCCACCCTTTGTCAGTGGAACGAATGCTGCGTGCACTGGGAACAAACTTCCGCTCACTAGCCCCCAAATTGTTGAGTCAGTGTACCCCAAAAGTACGCAGTGTGGCAGTATGCAATTGTACGCAAAGAAACCTGAAATTATCAACAGAGTCGAAGATGTGGTCCAACCCACAAAGTGTGTTTTATCTCAGCAGGGAAAAAGTTAACCAAAAGTGTAGGTCTCCTGATACAGCAGCGCGACCAGTCACTGGCAAGACGTCTCACAAAGTCATCTGAGGTCCAACGCTCAGGCAGAGTGCTATTTAACAGTAAGGATCAAAAGGGTAACCGAACGCAGGTTGAGATCTCACGACCATCCTGGATCCTTAGCTCGTCATTGGTCTCAGGATCTTCTATTGTTATTACTTCCTAGGTTTATCAGCATAATTGGGGACACGCATATATCACATCAAAACTTATAAATGCCTATAACTTATGATCGCTTTATGCGATCTTTTAGCAGAACATACAGGACCGGATTCAGATTTAATAACGGCATGCAACTTACGCACACAAGGTACGGAAGTGACCTGCCTTCACTGGAGGGCGCATGCGCCCTTCAGATGTTATGCTAGGGTTACATGTTTCTACCTAACTTTGTTCCGTCCGAGCCCATTTCTGTGGAAATTGGCTGTGTTCCCTTCCACCCGCTAAAGCAGTCGGGGGGGGAGCATTTAAATTGTACAGTGTGAGAGGGGGCTCCCACACTGCGGCGGATCAGTGGTCGTACGGACCGCTGATCCGCACTTCCCATTTAAGGCACTGCCATAAAGCCCGCATGACAGAGGGGAGTGAAAGGGGGCGTGCAGACACCCGCACGCACGAAAAGCGTGCGGGAGTCTGAATCTGGTCCACAATCTCTAATACAACCACATATTCTATGCTACAAGTCTAAACACTATATAATTATGACAATCATTCGGCGATCAACGACAATTAGCTGAATGAACCATCTGCGAATAAAAAACACAGTCTTAATAAATAGGAACACGTACAGATATTAAACATGAACAAGTCCTGTGTGAAAATATGTAAGTCATTATGTTTATTAATGTGTAAAATCGAATATGAGAAAAGCCCGCGAAAGTACGCACATGCACTTCAAAGTGCGCGCATAGTTGCGTAAATCCGTGTTCACAGTTTCCTGCTCTTTTCCTTGGTTCTTTGTTCACTTTCATTGCAAAGATTAATTATTATTTTGAGTTTAATAGTGATATTTTTATTTCTGTTTCCACAGATGTCATCAGGAGGTGTCGTAAACAATTATGCCAACGATCCATACGAAATGAGATATATTGCTCCCAAGATATTTGCTAAATGGTGTCTTCATCTTAGCTAACATATATTTACAAGGTCATTTTTCTAGTGTTTGAAGCAACAAAATCGAATAGGGATACCAGCGGTTCCAGTGATGATGAATACGTTATACTTGAAGAATTCCCCTGGGTCCTAGAGGTCTTTTAAATAATTTAATTATATAAATGTAGCCAGAGAAATCCTACAATGTTGCAGAGCTTTTGAAGAAGGGTAGCTGAACTTATTACATACAACCTCCTATTGTAAGTGGGGAAAAGCAGAATGGAACATGAATATTGTGAGTGGTGTTCTACAAGTCCTAAAGGACAAGTGTGTGTCTGATCTTCTGATAATAATCGGTGACTGCTCAAGCGAGTGATGGAATATGCTACATCAAGTTTAAAAATGTGTAATGGAAGGAATGTTAGGAGGTCAAGGTGAAATAGACCTAAGTGGAGAAAGTGTGAAAATGGTGAAACCTGGACGTGGTGGAGCCATCAGTAAAAGAATAAATAAAGTCAAATGGCTTCTATATGAGGAAAAGCCATATAGAACAAATGTGCTTAGTGTCACAAAGGAGAATGGGTGAAAGATGAATTGGTACCGTGACAAATACAGACGGTAGCATTAGTATCACTAGTTGGTTCCTGGGTCAGACGGGGAATAGGTAATACCCAATTAGACAAATCTGTTCCCCCCGCCTCCCATTAGTCATCATGGTCCCATTTATTTAGATCTACAGTCGGGGGCCTGGTACCACCTTATATGAAAGTATCGATACCATCAACCCCTCTCCGTTTCATGGTAAAAGTACTCAGATTCTACAAGCTTCTTATAGAAATCAGGAGGAAGGTCCGATATAATAGTTAAATATAAATATACTCTTTTTTGACTGCAGCCCTGCTAGGATTTTTTGTTACCAGAACACTTTCTATTTTTCTGGTTTTGTGGAGCACTTCTTTCCAGCCATTCCACTAGGCTAGGATATACCTGGGATAGTCCAGTTATAAAGTGCAAGCTTACATCTGCTCTTTTCCTTGTAGAGTGTGTTTCTCTACAGCACCACACAGGCCATAGCAAGCACTAAATCTAATTCTTCCATCTGTACCCGTTCAATTCTTACTCCGTACTGCCAACATTTTATACTGGTGGATGTTGTTACTACACCCAGCTATACCTCAGCATGTTTGCTATATCTAATGCATTTGCATTCCTGTTGAAATAGAAATCTATGTTCTGTTACCTTTTGGTTCTTATGACCCAACGGTAAGTAAACTGTAGCTCACATCCATTATAAAATTACAGACTACAGGCCGTATTTAGAGAACCGTTTTTTTTATGTACGCAATTATATGCACGGCCGGAGCAAGGAAACACCCACCAACAACCCAGACACTCCCCTCTCCCGGACGTGCAGTCGGTGACTTACGAATCCATAGACCACTCTGTTCTTTATGTATGTACTTATAGGCATATATGTACTCCATCCGTGCGATTCATTATAACCGGCCTCCATACGTTCATTTAAATGCCTCCTCCTCCCACTTTTATGTAAATTATTCCTGTGCGTCTGATTTCCGTGTTTATATATATGTTCTCATTATTTGACAGGATACATTGGAGCTTTTAACTTCTCAATAGTTAAACAAACTGCAATGCCGCCAAGTGCATTATGCATTATGTAGGCATACTGAGACACATCAGGAAGAGATTTCATCTGAGCAGTCCCTGTCCTCTGCAGTGTATGGGGAGGGTATAAGAAAGGAGAGAGCGCAGGCTGGTCAACAGGATGCTGTAGGGCGGCCATTAGTGGTAGGAGGATGAATCACATGTTTAAAAGAAACATTTCTCTGAGAAAGCCCTAGGGGTGGATGGGGATTTCCAGACTAGCAGAAACACCGCTGGGTGTTGTGGGTGAGTAGTTAGCATACTCAAAATCATTTTGTCTGGCAGCCACACTACTTTTCTGCTGACCTTCTCTAGTATCTATTAAAAACTACTTGTTTGGTGCATAAATATGTAGAAAGCACTACTTCTTTTATTTATGGCAGGGTTGCCGACTTTTGCTAGCTTCCCAATCACATCATTAAGCCCTGCCCCCTGTATCATAGTTAGCTGGTTTTGTCTGAAATAGGCATCGAGACAGGGCTTGATGGCGCAAATTGCATCATCAAGTCACTCCCTGGCCCTAGCAACACTAGTATACTAGTGTTGCTAGGCAAGGGGGCAGGTCCTTGCGGGAGATTTGCCGGCTCTCCCGGGATACCGGGAGAACTGCCCAAATTTCGGGAGACTCACCGACATTCCGGGAGAGTCGGCAACCCTGATTTATGGATGTGTTCCTACTTACATGCAAGCTCATTTTAAAGTGTCATCAGGAAATCAAATTGTCAATGGTGCAAACTAGCAATGGAAGTTTGCATACAAACCTTAAAATGCTCAAATTGGGATAAAGCTCACAGTCCATTTAAAGTCCAACTGCAATTTACTAATTCATTGGGACAATCCTCTTTGTTACTGCAATTATTTAATTTCATTTCACCCCTAACACAATGCTTTCTTATCATTCCTCATTTTTTAATGAATCAATTCAGAGTGTAGAGAACTTAAGAATGTCTTTGTAACATGGGACCGGATTCACAGCACCGCATTTTTTTCTTACTTGTCTAGTTATCCTTTTTTAGCTATTACGAATACGTAGTAACTAGTTTACGCTATCTACGTAGCGTTTCATTACGTAGATACCATAAAATAGTTACCACGCATATGTAATACCTAAAAACGGATATCTAGGCACGTAAGAAAAAAAATGTGGTCTTGTGAATCAGGTCCATGATGGTTAACCTGCTGTTACTTAAGTACCAACAGCGTAACTGATTAGCACTCTTCCGGGGGAGAGAGCATGGACAAAGTGGAGGAGAGAGTGTGAACAGAGCAGAGGAGAGAGTGTGAACAGAGTGGAGGAGAGAGTGTGGACAGAGTGGAGGAGAGAGTGTGAACAGAGCAGAGGAGAGAGTGTGAACAGAGTAGAGGAGAGAGTGTGGACAGAGTGGAGGAGAGAGTGTGGACAGACCTGAGGAGAGAGAGTGGACAGAGTGGAGGAGAGAGCATGGCAGATCTGAGGAGAGAGTGTGGACAGAGCGGAGGAGAAAGCGTGGACAGAGCAGAGAAGTGAGTGGGTGGGGGCAGCAGTGGGAACAAAGTAAGGAATTCCTTTTTTATTATTACTTTTATTTTAGTATACTTGTACAAAGTAAGGAATTCCTTTTTTATTATTACTTTTATTTTAGTATACTTGTATTAAGTGATAATTGTACATAGTGTAGTCAGCTGTATCATTGCCTAACTGGTAACTGTAGCTATGGCAACTGAAACCAGTTACATGTAACTTTTGTGTGGTTTTTGTCACTGTGTATGTTGCAGATTTTTACAAAATTAATAAAATAAAAAATATGTTTGTTCACAAAATTACAGGAGCACCTTTGAAATTATAGTACGTGGATCTTCAATCTTGATCCACAGATAAAAAGGAAATAAGTATAAGCAGATATGCAAACATATGCAACTAAGTGACAAGTGCACTCCCCTCGTTCTCACAGACCTTTACTGACTTCTGCCTCCATAGGGATACATTAACTCTCTGTGCGTTTGTGCGTATTTTGCTAAAGAACCTGCGTGAAACCTTTGAAAACCCAGCCCATACTGCCCAATTTAAATGCCTCCCCCCAACCACTTATCTTAACGTCGTACTTACAGAGAACTGGCACGCCTCTTGTTATGCATCTCATTAGACACGGAGTTGATGGATTTCCGTGCCTGACATCTGGATGGTGCATGCGCAGACTGCAAATAATTGATAAGATACGCACATAACATGTAGATTGGTAGAATATAAGAGCTTAATGCAGAGTAAAATATAGAAAGATTCCATCCTGTGTTTGGAAAATCTCACACAAATAATTTGGTCATTTCTAACTGTCAATTGTCCCACTGCTGAACATTATAAATCCAAAAACACAGCCTATTATATATATTCACAGAGCATTACAATAGTCAACCAGCACCAGGATTATTCCACTGTTATGTATATATTGCTATCTTAGGGAAATTGCATCTATGCAAGTATTTGTGAAAATATTTTAAGTAAGTTGGATGCAAATGTAAGTCATATATTATTTATTATTATATTATTTTATATATATACATACATTTTTTAAAACAACTTGCCCTGATTTTGCTAGCCCAAGTACCTTTAACATTCCAGATTTTTGGAAACTACAATTCCTAGCAGTGGTGCAGGTTGCTTATGTCTGAGGTTGGTTAACACTGACTGGACTGGAAGGGGTGGTTGCTATTTAATTATATATTACAATATCTTGTATGGCTTTGCTAATTACAGTGTATAGTCGCATAAAGGACACACAGCATTTCTATACCTCTAGTGGTGAGAAGCATTTAAATGAGTTTTTGGGGGTGCGGTTAGATAGAATCGCACGCATGGCATACATATACACACGTATGTACACACATAAAGTTAGAGGTGGTCTATGGAGGCGTAAGTCTACGATTGCATGACCGGAACGTGTCCTGGGTGGGT
The DNA here is from genome assembly GCA_011038615.1 of Limnodynastes dumerilii. NCBI lineage: Eukaryota > Metazoa > Chordata > Amphibia > Anura > Limnodynastidae > Limnodynastes > Limnodynastes dumerilii. Next base: position 680,208 of record WWET01000389.1, read on the forward strand.
GTTGCCTTGCTATGTGCGTGCGTATAATTGCGTACTTTTAGAAAAACTGATCTGTGAATACAGCCCTATATTTGTATCTTAATGCTGAGGTGGTCACACTTGTGTAATCCCTACCTAGCAATACCTCACACAACAAAACGCTGCAACCACTGAAGAGCCAAAATGATGGTCTACAAATCCATTGCCATGGTTCCTGTGTACATAAGAACATTTCATAAGGTATATGGGCTAAATAAGAGATTTTCAGTCTTTACAATTACATTTCACTTAAATGAAGAACTAATAAATCACTCCTCAAGTTGTTCAATTATCTGACACTAAAGACTCCCTGTAGTTACTCTCTTTCCGTTTCCTTTGAATTCTTTGTAGAAGAGACGGATTGTTACCCTTTTCTGTTAACAGCCTCCTGATAAAAAGGACAGGAAGTCAGGAGGGAAGTATCACAGTGAGGAAGAGCGAGGATCATGTTTACGTTCTGATATTTCCGGAGTTTTCAGGAAGTGTTCTAAATAAAATTTTTGACTTTCATTATTTGCCTTTTCCCTGTTGGGAAGAGCTTATGGAGGTGATGACACCACACTGGTGTGACAGGCAGCAATCACATTTTCCACGTGTGTTAGAAAAAAAAACTTATTCCCCTGGCCATGCTGTGACAAAACAGGAATAAATGACATTAAGAAAATGTGCAAAAAGTATAATTGAATATTTTTATTTATTTATTTGTAAATGGTAGCATTTTACAATTAATGAATAAATAAATATAATAATAATTTAAAAATTAAAAAAGACATAGAATGCTGCTAACCACTTGTGTTCCCTGGTGTATGTGTGAATATCCATTGGATGAATTTTAACATCTAGGGGTATATTTACAAATGGCGATTTTTCCCTTCAAATTCAAATCGCAGCGCCTCGCCACAATTTGAATGCGATTTTTACTGTGAATTCACAGAATTCACTAACATGCGATTTTGAGGCGAATTTTTATAACTTACGAGAGTTGCCGCGATTTTGCAATGGGTAAATCACGGTGCTTTTCTATAGAGAAGCACCGCTATTTGTCCCTGAAAAAATCACGGCAACTCGTGGGAGTTAAAAAAAATCACAAAGTGCAGCATGCTTGAAAGTCTTAGCCATGCTGTGCTGATAGAACTACAAGGCTCAGCATTGCTTAGCCTTTTAGTTCTATCAGCGTCAGCATGGTAAGGCTTCTAACCATGCTGTGCTGTGTGCTGCATGTTAAAAAAAAATACAGTGTACACAAAACATACCGATATACATTACAATGTGTCCATGTTAAAATAAACCTTTTCCCTGACTAATATAAGCCCCTAATGTGTACACTTACCTCCAGTGGTCCCGTGTCCTATACTAAGTGTATTGTGATATAGTGTGTGGTGTTTAAAAAAATAATAAAACATTTTTTCACTCACCGTTTGCTGTCACCTTTCTTGGGAAGACTTGCTTGAAGTGTAGAATCTTCTTATGTTGATTGGAGTCTGCCGTCGGCTTGCTTGCAGTGGGATCACCGGTCTTCTGGTCCGGCTCCTCTGCCTCTTCTGTTTTTGACTCGGCGGGGACTGGCTCCTCCTTCATCTTCTTTGCTGCTCCTAATGACTATTCGGTCGCTAGGGGGCAGCCTTTTATTTAAAAAGGCTGCCCCATCGTCAGAGGCCAGAGCGTAACTGACGTCATCATTTAAATAAAAGGCTGCCCCTTAGCGACTGAATGGTCATTAGGAGCAGCAAAGAAGACGAAGGAGGAGCCAGTACCCGTCGAGTTAAGAACAGAAGAGGCAGAGGAGCCGGACCAGAAGACCGGGGATCCCACTGCAAGCAAGCCGACGGCAGACTCCAATCAGAATAAGAAGATTGTACACTTAAAGCAAGTCTTCCCAAGAAAGATGACAGCAAACGGTGAGTGAAAATTTTTTTTATTATTTTTTTAAACACCACACACTACATCGCAATACACTTAGTATAGGACACAGGACCACCGGAGGTAAGTGTACACATTAGGGGCTAATATTAGTCAGTGTTACAGCTGCCGTCTAAACGGCAAGCTGCATGCGCCGGCTCCCGCCCCGTTATACCGCTTACCTTAGTTCCAACGGCGTGCGTCTGGGGATTCCCCTGTCGTCAGGCAGCTTAGTTACAGCGTCATAGTTACCATTCCACGTGTGCCTCTTCCCTGTTCATCCGCGCGCTCTGCATTCTCTTTTTTTATGCATCTTCCTGTTGCTTGTGTCACTTCCTTGGTTGGGGGGCTGGGTTGGCTGGCCAATCACTGTATAGCAGACACTATTTAGCCTCCCTCTGGCATTACTCCTGCGCCGGTTATAGAGTCTGATCCTCAGTTCTGTGACCTGCTACTTATCTTGTGTGCCTAGTGCTTCCAGCCTAGTGAATTGACCGTTGTTTGACCCACTTACCTGCCTTGACTCCTGCCTTGTTACCCTGTGTATCCAGCCCTGGTTCTCATCCCTGTTGTACCTACCTTCCCTGCAGTACCTACATTAACCTGGAGTGTCTGTTCATGTTACCTCTTTGGAGGCTAAGCTGTGTGATTGAGTGTGTGCCAGCCCTAGTGCGTACTGTATTGTCCCGCGCACGTTCTTCTGACATACGTGCCGAGTTCAGTGTTACTTGTTTCGCAGTCCGATCACTTCCGGACTACTACTTCTCCTACTTACCTACTACTCCCATCCCTCCTATAGGGCGTTCACTCCGGGTGTTCATTTCCTTTCCACGGGTTTGGTTCAAATGGGGCCGGTCCAGGCTATCAGGCCGCTGCCAAATCCATTTCCACCATCAGGGGCCCTGATAGTAAAGTCTCCGGGCTCTGGAAACCTACCTGTTCACTCTGCCTATCTCCTTGGTGGTCACCTCGGTTCTCACCAGGTATGGGGCCGCTGCCAATTCCATCCCCACCATCAGGGGCTCTGGCGAAGACCCCCTGGATAGTAGAGTCTCTGGGCTCCGGTAACAAATTCGTCCACTCTGCCTATCTTTTTTGTGGCCACCTCGGTTCTCACCAGGTAAACCCGGGGTACCACGCTAACTCTTTCTTTGACCACTCCGGTACTCACCAGGTAAAACCGGAGTGTCATAACAGTCAGGGTAAAGGTTTATTTTTACATGGACACATTGTAATGTATATCGGTATGTTTTGTCTATGCTGTATATTTTTTGTTACACACACACCGCACACAGCCTTACCATGCTGACGCTGATAGAGCTACAAGGCTAAGCAATGCTTAGCCTTGTAGTTCTATAAGCATGGCTAAGGCTTTCAAGCATGCTGTGGTCGGTTTTGACACACAGGAAAACACGTCAACTAGATTGACATGTGTTTTCCTGGCTCCCAGGGAGAATTGTCACTAAATCGCCTCTAGGCAATGGAGAATTGCTAAATGGCGATTTAATGGCGATTTTACTGTGAGTTTGTCAAAGCGACCTTTGTGAATACCGTGAGTTGTATGTGTAACATAGAACAAATCAAACTGGCAATTTTCTGTTCAGCGATTTTCAAGAGGCGTAAACTCACGTTTCGCTTTTGTAAATACAGTGATTTGATATTCACAGCAAACTCACGTGATTTTAGGCGATTTTTGAAAAATTGCGTTTTGTAAATGTACCCCCTAGTGCCAGATTTACTAAGCTGCGGGTTTGGGAAAGTGGAGATGGAGTGCCCATAGCAATCAATTAGATTCTAGCTGACATTCTCTAGTATGTAATAGGAAAGTGAGAGCTATAATCTAATTGGTTGCTATGGGCAACATCTCCACTTTTCCATACCTGCAGCTTAGTAAATCTGGCCCCTAGCTGTAAGTTACGGCAACCACACTTGCCTACACCAAGATACTTTTCATGTAACTGTGGATTTTAATCACACAGCTATTTCACTGTGCCATCATATTTGCTGGTTTTCTGCAATTATAAAGAACTGCTTGTTGCATATATGGAGATCATTGTAACAACTTGAGCACTTTAGTGAGATTAATTTGAACAGCCCATTTTGGCATTGTGGGGGATTTTATACCTTTTATTTGTTTGGAACCAGATTAACTGTGTTGTGTATTCCTTTACTAATTGATGTGATTAAAAGTTTTTATCATGTTTCATGTTTCAAAGTATAGTGAATTTCTAGCTATATGCTGAGCAGATCTGAACAACATCATGTGCACAAGGTAAAAGCCAAATACAAAATAAGATATTAATATATCTCTGCCTCTCTCCTTATCTGTATTTAAAGAATGACACTCTGATGCCTTAAATCAGTGCTCCTCAACCTTTTCTCACTCTCGGCACACCTAAGCCCTTCCCAAAATTCACTGGCACACCTAAGCCCTTCCCAGAATTCAGCGGCACACCTAAGCCCTTCCCAGAATTCCGTGGCACACCTAAGCCCTTCCCAGAATTCTGCGGCACACCTAAGCCCTTCCCAGAATTCTGCGGCACACCTAACCCCTTCCAAGAATTCTGTGGCACACCTAAGCCCTTCCCAGAATTCCATGGCACACCTAAGCCCTTCCCAGAATTCAGCGGCATACCTAAGCCCTTCCCAGAATTCCATGCCACACCTAAGCCCTTCCCAGAATTCTGCGGCACACCAAAAGCAAAATATACAAAAAAAACCCAGGAAGTACATACACAGAAATTACATTTAATGGTTATTTTTTATTTGATAAATTTAACATCGCAGCTAATAACTTTTTTCTTATAACTAATTAACTATGTTAGCCCCCATCATGTGTCTGCAGCCTCCCCAGTATCACCAATCATGTGTCTCTAGCTCTCCAGTATTCCCCATTCATGTATCTACAGCCTCCCCAGTATCTCCTTATTTCCTTAAGGCATTGCACCGTGGCACACTTGGCAACATCCCGTGGCACACTGGTTGAGGAGCACTGCCCTTAAATGCTAAATTGTTTAATTAAATAAATAAACAAAAGAAACCATATACCCACAATATCCATGTAAACACAGTGACCGTTCTGGAAGTAATGCAGTGGCATAATGTTATAGATTGCATAGTCACATTTTATCACACTGTAGCGGCCAACAGCATTATGGGCCATTAAAAGTGTTGTCTGTTTGGGCCTAGGGATGCTGCTTACTGGGGTGTTCTCAGGGCCATCAAGAGGAATTTTGAGCCATGGTACAGCAATTTTATGGCTCCCTCCATCCCATAGTTGACTATCATGGAGAATTGTGTGCCACCACTTTAAGGCAGTGCAGAATCAAGTGTGCAAACTATGGGGATGGAGCTGTGTCTCCTTGGGGGTGTTTCTAGCATGTAAGGAGGTGACCAGGTCACTTGGGTGGGACATCAGCAAAAGACCATTAAACCATATGTATGTAGCATCTATTAGACAGAAAACATATCCCAACACCCTTGCAACGCCGCTACTGGAACACTGAATGGAAAACTGAATAAAGAAAAAGATATAATAATAAAATGACAGTGGATAGTGCAGTGTAGACACAGCCCCCTGTGTGCCTGGGCTCCCCCTCTCCACGCCCATAAGTTCTCTGTACTAAGCGCAAAATTCCAAGGGGCCTAGCGCCCATCTTGTGTCCTAGGATACAGAAGTTCCCTAAAACCATGACTGCTGGCACTGAACCCCATAAAGGAGCCTCTGTGACAAGAGACAGGAGATGGAATTACAGAATAAACTGGGCAACAAGGACCACCACTCGCTTGTACCGTCACTGACAGTCCAATACCATAATTGAGAAGGGGGACCGTTAATGTGTTTAGGGGTGGCCTAACTCCTATATATGACCTTTTTATTGCTTGCCAAAAATGCTGCCACAGTCTTACTGAACACTGCCCATGTTTAAGGAGCAAGAAAAGCACCATGCATAATGATGCACATACTATATATTATATGGGCCAAGCATCCCGCCATTGACTTTCTGTGAGGGGAGAGGGGGTATGGATTTTGAGGGTCTATATCTCGGATAGTATTTCACAGATTTTGATACTTTTGAACTTTTCGTAGAGAACGTTGGTACCGTATTTTATAGATTGCCATCACTTAATAGTGAAGCTGCTGATTCACAGTTTTGTATGTTTGATTTTGCTGTGACATTTTATAATGACCAATTTAACATTGGTTTTTCTCTCCTTAACCTTACAAATTGCTAGGCCTCTAATAAGCATATGACACTCACTGGTGGCCGTGCTCATCTGAAGGTTAGACTTGTATGCAGATCTTGAAGGACGTGTCACAGAATGTTTAGACGGTATTCAAGATTCACAAACTTCTTTCAATAGGGATCTTGCTGTAGTGTGACTGTTATTCGCTTCCATTTCTGCTGAAGATTTCTCTATTTGTTTTTTAAGTGGTTACTTGTTCTTGATTACACTACTGGATCTGAATCTTGCCTTGTGTCCCTGACCTTAGAGTCATGAACTTCTCAGACAATCTATACAATTGTATAGGCTATACAATTTGCAATAGGTAGCACTCAGCATTGTATATCTTTAAAATGTAGCTCTATTAATATCTTTGTGATCAAGGTTCTACCTGTAAGACTGGAATGGGAAATAACAAGAGCG
>WWET01000389.1:697420-709707 GCA_011038615.1 Limnodynastes dumerilii
GACTCCCCCTGAAATCAACATGGTTTTTCCCAGGTGTAACTTTCCTCTCTTAGGACCTGATTCACACTTAAGAGTGAGTTAGGTGAGGGCAGATCCGCACCTAACTCACTCTTCCAGCCCCTAACCCGCCCCCCGTTTTTAAGTACCTTATGGCACTTACGAGTGCCATTAACCTTATCGCTCCGTGAAATGTCCGTACGGACATTGCACTTCCCCGCCTCCCACCTGCCCTTCCCAGCTAATCTAAATACCTCCCCCTCCCACTTCTGCCTAAAAACGCAACGAGTCTGTAAAGACCGCACCTACGCTATCTACGGGCCGATCGGCTACATAGATAGCGTAAATTATCTACTACGCATGTGCAGTAGGTAATTTCGGACACATACGCACTTAAAAAGCCACAGCTTCTTAAGTGTGAATCAGGTCCTTAATTACAAGCTCCTTCTTAAGTCTGGACCCAGCCCAATATAAGTAGACGCTCTACGCATTTGTGACGAGATGGGTATGTCCCTGGATGGATTACTTTCCCAGCCCTGGTCATCAACCCTGCACTTATTATGAAGAACAGCTATTGTGACAATTGTATCAGTAACCAGTAACCTCTGCAATAGGTAGACTGTGTGTATTATACTTTGCTTTTACCCTATGAAGTTTATGTAGTTATAGAAGTGTGTTATGTAGCATGCAGTTATAACATGTGCTGATTGTGTGATGTGCTATAGGATTATGTAGAAGGTAGTATAGCAATGTTATTGTGTGATGTGCTATAGGATTATGTAGCTGGTAGTTATAGTAATGTTTATTTTGTGATGTGTGTGTAATGCCAGGCAGATGGTTGGAGTGATATGTGGTGGGGTGCAGGAAGCACATATAGGGTCATCCCTGACAGGAAGAGACCATGGGGGGTGACTCTCCCCCCTCCTCCCTCCACAGGAAACTGAAGGTGAGTGACATCACAAAAGCTTGGAAGGCGTTAAGTCTGGGAGTGACTGCTCCTTATCACGCATCTACATGAGGGCAAGGGTTATCACCATCAAAGACCTTTCACTAGCCCTGAGCTAGACTTTGTGGGGCCAAAACAGCAGAGAGTCCTCGAATATGGACAGAGTGCAGGGGGCTGGAAAATGTCCTAGACATTGATGGACAGCTGTCACTTAGCTACTGATTCTCCAATCACCTCTGCTAGGACTATGAGGGGGTTGTCTTCAGTGCCCGGAAGTGTGTCCTAGGTAAAAAACCAGAGCAGTGTCTTGGTGGGGTATTTGTGTTTTAGGCTGGCGTTGAGGTAAGACCTCTGCCAGGGCCCAGAAGTGCTGGAGACTCTGTTTCAGGCTGGCGGTGGGGTAAGACCTCTGCCAGCACTGAGAGTCCGGAGGAGTAACAAGGACCTTCCACAGACTTCCCTCCCTGGGGAGAGGCTCGCTGGCGCTGTAGTATTTGGGGGGCCTGCCTAGAGCAGGGGGCCTGGGTTACAGCATTGGTATTGAGCATTGGCCGAGCGGCCGGGACCCTCAAGACGTTTATACGGGTAACAGGCTGCATCTTCATTGTGACTACCTGGATATTTGGACCTTGGGAGGAGACTCTGACCAGGCATTGCAGGTGCCGTCAGAGGGAAGCATTTGTGGCCTTGAGGACAGCAGCTGGGAGTCAGGTGATTAAGCTACTTAGACTAGTGGGGAAAAGGGCAGATAATGTGGTGACTCTGTCTGGCATTGATTTCTGTGTATGGAATAGGACATAGTGTTATCACTGTGTATGGATAGGATATAGTGTTATCACTGTGTATGGATAGGACATAGTGTTATCACTGTGTATGGATAGGATATAGTGTTATCACTATGTATGAATAGGATATAGTGTTGTGTTCATGTTATATATATGAGTGATTGAACGAACCCTAGGAGATAACCAGTAAGCGATTTTGGCATAGTTATTGGGCCAGGTGAAAGCGCTATCCTCACAGCATTCAAATGCGAACATACAGTTAAGGGCTCCCTATGGCACTCGTAAGTCACATAAGAACCTGAAAACTGGGGGCATGCCGAGGGAGTTTCATTGCTATTAGTTGCGTATATTTAGGAACCTATCGCGTTCTTAAGTGTGAATCAAGTCCAGAATAATGTAGCCCATATTATCAAGGGTTCTATAATAAATTACATTATTTCAATAAAAGGAATTGTGGATCATTCAGGGCCAAAGTAATACAAAGCTCATCGGGCTACTGAGAATCTTTAATGTATTGTGGAACGGCCCTGCCCATTCAGTTTTATTGGTAGTTCTGAGACTGGAAGACACAAAATGTTATTGGCATTACGGGCGCATAGTAATGTCTATGGGCAATCTCCTACTGTCTGAGGTTCTATAGTGAACCAATCATAACGCTTATGGATGGCAGCAGGTTGACATTAAAAGGCCAGGGATGAGCTGTCAAACCCCTACTTAGCTGCTGGGTTATAGTATAATATCGTAACAATGTTACATTACACAAATATAAATTTACAGGTAATCTTGCGCTATAAATCTCAGTATTAAAACATAAATTATGGCTAAAATCCATTTATCAAATACCTTTAATTTCAAGAGCCTTAACACTTCTATAGCGATAGACAGTAGATATTCCAGTTTTTCTTGATTAATGTCAGGTTGTTGCAATCCTATATATATCCATATGTATTTCATGTGGGAGAAAATAAAAAAAATCTTGTGTATTAGCATTATCATAAATTCATTACATATGAAATATACAACATAAACTGTAAACATAAAAACTTGTTATTTTTATATTTTAAATAAAAATAAAAACTATAAAATAGTTTGAATAAAAACTGCTGCCTGTTAGTCTCCCCTTCCCCATACCAAGTCCATTGTATATGTAAACTGATGATCCAGTACTTCAGGGATCTGTGGTCCTCTATGTGATGTCATAGTTGGAGGTTGGTATATCAGGCAGAGAGAGAATTGTTTAGATCATGCATTTACTCTCATTAACGCGTTTCGAGTCTGCTCTGGTTCTTTTTCAAAGTAGTGAGCAACGTAAGATGGTTGCCTTCTTATCTACTGCCCGATCACCTACTTCAACTTCACAATTTAGCTCTCTAGGCTCTGCGTTGGTTCTTATTGCAGATGAAACTATGGTCATCATCATTCATATCCAGTAAAACTGCATGCTTAACATTTAATAAAAGACTTTGTGCTGGATTCACAGATACTAACGTAAGGGGACTTATACAAGCTGCTTGCGTAAGTCCCTTTACTTGTAACATCTGCGCATGTGCGCTCCATATGTTACGCAATAAATCTCCATGAGGTAAACATAATGTTGGGTTATGGACATGGAAGTGTGACAGAGGAGTTCTCTCTCCTCTTCCATGCATATTTAGAGACAGATGCACGCTTCCCGTATGTCTGAATTTGGTCCTTTTTTATTACATTGTTGTTTGTTATATACTGATATCACATTGTATAGACTTTTCGATGTGCGTAAAGCTTACGTGGAAATATAAGCTCTTATTATGTATACTTTTAAAACCATATTCCCTTTATAAAATGAATAGTCAAACCCCTGTCTTTATTGTATTCATGAACTGATATTATCATCATACACAGCCATTAAGTCACAATGGGATCGTTACCACAGTGATCTTAAACATACAATAGAAGTTACTGCCGCTCTATAATATGAGATTTTGTTAAGGCCGCTACTTATTATTACTTAGTACTTACATATATAATATATTCCATCCCAATATTGTGACAATATTGAACCCAAGATAAAATTCCATTTATTGCCTTGGTATGCCTTATTTTGAAAGGATAACGAAGCGGATTTCATATTCAGAGGTCTATAGTGAAGTTAGACATCGGAGCTAGTTTTAAAATTCCCATTATGAATTAAACCTATGCACAAGGAGAAAGCCTTCAGCCATATGAGTCCTAGTGTAAATTTTCATATATGTGTGATATTACTAGTTCCAAACTCATTTAAAAATATCAGATCTTTTAATGATTCTTCATTGTAGAAATCTATTGGTAACATTTAGGTGGAATGAAGCAGTGAAGATGGCTCCAGCAACCATCACGTCCACTTCTGCCTCTGCTCCTGGGAAGAGGAGAGAGAAGAAAAAGCACTCTCTTCCTGAGGCTTGAACTTCTGCCTCCACCGACCCACAGACTCCTGGACAAGTGAAGCCCAGCCAGGATCCCCCAGAGAACTCCCACTTACTATACCCACTATTGCTATGGTAAGGTCTTTATTAAATATATACTCCTTTTCTTCCTTTGCGATGACCTTATTTTCACATACTTTTAGAGTAATATATTGAGTGTTTTTATAACTTAAGTTTTTATATGTTTTTTGCCTACACCCAGCTGTCTCTCCATTTCTTTGATCTTACTTATATAAAATCACCACATCATCTCCCATACCAGCAGGGTTCAGGTTCAATGCTTGATTTTACTTTTCTGTTAAATTGAAGGCAATCTTCTGATTAGTGGTTAACCTTTTTTTATATACTTTGTTACTTTCAAAAATTTCAACTTAATGGGCCGGACCCAGAACTACGTCCGTCTTCCATAGACGGACGTAATTCAATGAACAATAGCTACTGCGCATGCGTAGTAACTATTGTACGTAATCTGCATATCGTTTCGATACGTAGATTGCGTATTGGCACAGGGAATGGGAGACTGTGGGGGGACAGTTATTTTTATTTTTAAATATTGAAATAACAAGTTTTTATGTTAACATTTTATATTGTGCATTTGATGTTTAATAAATGTATACTAATAAGGTGATATACAATTTTTTTTTCTTTTTTTTGTTATTTTCTCCTACATGAAATACGGATGGATATATTGAGAATTACAACAACCAGACATTAATCAAGCAAAAACTGGAATATCTACTGTCTATCACTATAGTAGGGTTAAAGGGGGTGATTCAGAGATGCGATTGCGAAAAGATCGCAAATATACGCACCTTAGTTAAGATCTTACCATGTTCCAGCCCACTGCATAAACAGTCACTCCCCTTGCAAACAGCGGTGGATCTGAAACTTAGACCACCATTGACTAACCCTAACTCTGCGCTGTCATTTGAGATCTTAAGTGACGTAGTAGCGTTCATTTAAGATCCTAAGTGTCTGCCCGCGCCCACTTTCCCTCATTTCCCTGCCTCCCCCTGCCCATTTCCATGCAAATATTTAAAATCTTAAAGATTCGCAGCACTTAAGATCTTAAGTGGTTGCGTGCGATTCAAACCTACGCTCTTAGCGAACTTACGCTCCTAACCGCTACGTAAACGGCGTTGCACTATTACTACGCATGCGCAGTAATGCGAATTTTCTAAGATCCTAAATATACGCTCCTAAGTGCCGTGGAAATCGTATCTCTGAATCAGCCCCAAAGACTCTTGAACTTAACAGTATTTGATACTGGATTTTAGTCACATCCTCACAGAAGGGTTCTATAAGCACTAAATTACCTATAAATTTAAGTTTGTGTTAACATTGTCTTTGGAGAGGTAGAATCTGGATCACTACACACTGTTTTCTGAGTAATGTTACGTTACAGGCCCCTAAGATCAAGCCCAGCCACCCCAAACTCCCTTTCAGAAAGTACCTTTCCTATATTCTACTCTCTGACCAGTCCTGGAGTTGAGGGCTGCCCTGTAGGTGATGCAGCACATGTTATGTGTAAAAAGGTTATTATAAACTCTTTAAATCAGCAAAATTGCATTTACATGTATAGAATTTATAGATAATACTTTTTAATGGAGTAATAGGAAAATTATATTTCATCAGAACCACTAGATGGCACAAGCATCACTTAAATGTGATTTTAAACAGGCTTTGTCTACAATGTTGATTTGAACTACAGTAATACATAATCACATTGGATCTGACATGAAACTAATAATAGTTATTATTATTACTAATAAGAAGAATTTTATTTAATTTCCAATGGCATAAAGGAACAGAATATTGCATTGTCTGTACACATGCCTTCTCCCCACACTCCAGTATTACATTACCATATATTACAGACACACTTTTATCTGATTCTTCTTCCCTGATCGTCATGATTGTATTCACACTCACTAAAACCTTTAGTTGCGTTAAACAGCTTGAATGTACGCATGTTGTATCTCCGCCGTAAAGGTGGAGACAGACATGCTATTTAGGGGACGGGGAGGGGGAAGCCCTGTTACGACCAGCTTTGCAGCCGCAAATCTGATCGTAACAGTTAGGGTAGGAATCTTTTATCCTAATCCTCACCCTAATCCTCCCCTTCTATTATCCCAACCTTAACCCTCCCTTCCCCACAGCTTAACCCTAATCTTCCCCTTCTACATTCCATGCCCTCCCTGCAGCCTAACCCTAAGTCTCCCATCCTACACTGCAACACCCCCCCACCCCGCAGCCTAACCCTACGACTCCCCTTCTATGCTCTAGCCCCTGCAGGCAGCCTAACCCTAAGACTTCCCTTCTACGTTCGATCTGTTCCCTGTAGCCTAACCCTAAGACTTCACTTCTACACGCAATCTCCTCCCCGCAGCCTAACCCTAAGACTCAACTTCTATGCTCCACCCCCTCCCCATAGCCTAAGTGCACTAACCTGTCCGGTAAGGTCTGGCGTCAAGTACCGTTGGGTCTAATTAGCCACATTTTCAAAATAGAGACAGCCGACAATTAGCTGTCGGCTGTCTGTATGTCGAAAATCTGACTTTCATAGTGGCAAACAGAACCCAAGGAACTTAGTCAATGTACAGTAAGTGCAAGCAAGTACACCTGATCCAGATCCAGATGCAGACGTAAAAAGGGACTGTTTGCATCAAAATATTTGTACCAGCATCAGGTCATGTCTTAAGTCCAGGCGCTAACCTTCCGCTACCTATTTCAGACCCTTCTGTGAGGATGTGACACTTAAAAGCATCAAAAATTGCTGCAGCTTCATTGTGCATGTGTTAAAATAATTAAATAATTTCTACAGACAGTAAGAATATATATGGGTGAGTGAGATTGACCACCCAACACGCTATATAGGATTGTAGCAAAGACATATCACACGATTGGTTTTTTTCTCTTTTTCCTTTTTCATGTATGAATTGAGAGGAACACAGAGATTGTGAAGTGAACACTGTGGAGTACGGTCTGAAGTAGAAAGAGGACACAGGCCAGATTTTTTCCTTCTGAGTGAATCTTTATTGGGAAAGACTGAAAAGGTTCCTTTTGTCCTATGTATGTTTGAATATTGAACTGAGAACTTTTGAAGAGACATATTTCCAATAGGGCATTCAGCGCAACAGGGGAAATTATTTATTGTTCTTTAAGAATATATATATATATATAATTTATTTAACATTATTTTCTCATGGTTTTAGTGCATTTATATTACAACTGAAGTGTTTGCACTATTTATAACATTTTATTACACTTTAGAATATAGGGCCGGATCCAGGCTCCCACATGCTTTCTGTACGTGCGGGAGTTTGTCTGTCCGACAGAGAGAGGGGAGTGAACGCCCCCTGTCAGTCCCCTCTCTCATGCGGGCTTTATGCTGCCATAAGCCTACTTTAAGTAAAGCGTGCGTATCAGCAATCCATATGACCACTGATCCCAGAGTATGGGATCCCCTTCCCACACTGTACAATTAGCATGCTTCTCCCACCTACTTTAGTGGGCGGCGGGGAAGCACAGCCCATTTCTTCAGAAATAGGCTCGTACGGAACTTTCGCAACACCAGCGTAATATCTGGAGTGCGCATGTGTTGCATAGTGCACAAAACTACTCTCAACCTTCTATTTGCTTTGAGCTCTGCGCATACACTACATGCCGTTGCTCTGCTTGCACAGTTTTGTGCGCTTTAGGATCACACATAGTCCACACTACTTTTTCAAACACATCAAAGGCAAGTACTTATGAGCACATTTTAATAGACAACACTCAGCATACATTTTCCAATAAAATTGACATCAAGAGACACTAGAGGGCGCTAAATTACTTACACTGCAAATCGTTTCAACACAGCTAAACTTAAATGAAAACTCCTTCTTTAAAAGAAAAAAATCCAATTACTAGTAAATTATAAAAGACAGATTGTTCACACATGTACGGATTATGTACTCATATAAACAATAATTTCAAGAGCAGTTTTAATTTTCATGTACTAAAATATTTATTTTATGCTACAGTAACTGTATGTGTCTTTATAATTGTACACAACTGGCAGAGTTTTACATAAAGTGCTTGCTAATCAATGCTAGTTTTCTGTTTTGTTTTAAATTATTTTATTTTGAGTTTCAGAACATATAACAGACATATTTTAAGCAAATACAAAACACATTACAGCATGGTTGCCAACTTTTGCAAATGAATATCAGGGAGATTGTGATAACCCTATCAAAGCGCTGCACCAAAGGGGTGTGTCCTGTACTAGCAAAGGGGTGTGTCTTGCACTAAAGGGGTGTGTCCTGTGAATAGCTCCACCCGGGGTGTCTAGAACTGCCAGGAAAAGTATTTCTCAATAAAAATGGCAGTAATAATATTTATTCAGTTTTAAATTATCAGTGAATAAATACGTATTTATTAAAAGATAATTGCCAGTCTTTGATTACATCATAGCCTCCATAAAAATGGCTGCCTCCAGAGGCCTCAATGCAAGGAAATAGGACACAATATCTACATTTTGTCATAATACAGCAGTGACTTCTGGAACTGAATCAACATCAGGGAGACTATCAAACACTTCAGGGAGTCAGGGAGATTACCCACATTTCAGGGAGTCTCCCTGATATTCAGGGAGAGTTGGCAACTATGCATTACAGGATATTAGATTGCCCTATCTTCTTATGTCTTGAGCAGCAAGCAGAGGTCAAGGCTTACAAGGGTTAGAGAAGAAGCATGGGGGATGTAGGTTGAAGAGCCTGGTTAACAGGTGTTAAGTTTTTTAGGGGATTAAGTACCTGATCCAGAGCTGCACTCTGTCTATTTTTTAGGTGGAAACCAGCACAGAAAGTTTGACACAAGGCTACCCATCCTGCTATATGGAACAAAAGACAGGTGCGGCACTCCACACAAGCATTATATAACACTGTGTCAGCACATATATAAACAGGAGGTTTAGTTCACAATATAGCTATATTGGGTTAATCTCACCTGCTCAGCGTAAAGGCACCTTCTGCAGGTAAGTCCCTATCTGTTTGCTATATGTGTACTCAGGAGGCCTATATTAAGACACTCCTGCCATTTGAAAAATGTGTGCAGCAGCGGCCGTATTGGGGAGGGATCAGGCTCCCAAAGTAAACTAACAGTAATAAAAAAACACACAATGCTGCGCTTCTAATCAAATATATGAAAAGTGTGCAAGTATATATATATAATGTAGAGGTGCAGCCATGGACCAAAGTGGCCACACAAGGAACAAAAGAGAGGTCCGGCGCTCCAAACAAACATTACATAACACTATGGGCCAGATTTACTAAGCTGTGGGATGGGAAAAGTGGAGATGTTGCCCATAGCAACCAATCATATTCTAACTCTCACTTTCATATTACATACTAGAGAATGTCAGCTAGAATCTGATTGGTTTCTATGGGCAACATTTCCACTCTTCCAAACCAGCAGCTTAGTAAATCTTGCCGTATGTGTCAGCACAAAGCATTTCTGTGCTTTGCGCTTTCTAGCGGTGTATAGAATGCCTGAATAGAAGCATATTGCTTACACGGGCATTATTTAAAAGAATGTGCTCTATTTTGTGGTTTAATTTGACTTTTAGAAACAGTGGAACATTTAGGTAATTAGTTTAAAACCCAATATGTTTGTTCTAAGTACTTAATCCCCTCTAATATTACATTATGGGGTCTGTCTACTTACCTGCCTCGTTCCCTGTGAATGAAGCTGCATCAGGTTGGCTTATCTTCTCAGCGAGCCTGGCAGCTTCCTTCACACTATTTACAAATACTCACCCGTCCTACGAGGTCCCGCGATGATCCGCCGGGTGCTCGCAGTGCTTCTCATTCATGCGATGCACATGCGCAGTGCTTCTCTTTTGGCACTTTGCGGATGTGCAGTGTATTCATGCCGGGACCGGACAGCTGAAGCCCGACGAGTCACCCGGACAGGTGATTTTTAAATATTTACCTATTTTTTCTATTTTTTTTTTTCATAGATTTTTATTTTACTTATAAAATGTATTTATTTATTTTTAAACTCAGGCAAAATTGCTATGTATTCCGGTTATGTCCCCATAATACCCCCCTTTTCCTCCCCCTAATAGAAGCTATTAGGGGTAAGAAAAGAGGGGTATATCGGGACATCGCCGGAATACTGACCCCGGGAGCGGAGTGTAAATCTCCGCTCCGGCATCTTGTGATACACTTCATTTTAATGCGATAGGGCCAGTTTTGAAGTGATAACTGGCACTATCGCATTAAAATGATCTTTGGAAATAGACCCCTTATGAGTTGTGTATTAAAGTAAGTAATGTATTTGTGCCTGAATCATGTAATAGTGTACAGATCTGACCCTATTTATATTACTTTTTACAGTTATTGATCCCAATGCCCCAACATTATTGTGGAACAGGAAGCTGTCATCATTTTACATTTTAAAGGAAGAGGTATGGAATATTACAAACTATTGCAATTCTGGACCTTATCCAGATGTGGCTCTTGGCACATTACAATCTATGGACTGTATTCACACAAGAATGATTTAGGTTCTTAATTATACGCAAAAAGTAGCAAGGCGACTTCCCTGACACGTCTCCAATTTTCAGCTTCTTAACCGACTTACGAATGCCATAAGGCTACCTTATCTTTAGGTTCATAGTTGTGTGCGTAGGGCGGCTAATTAAGAAAGTTTTTGCCTAACTGCTCCCAGATTTCCTCATTTAAATGGCTCCCTTCACCCACTCTTCTTATCTTTGTTATTAAGTTTTCCCGGCACGCCCCTTCATTAAGAACCTTGAGGAATTAGGTTCATAATGGTGATTCAGAGTCGCCTCGCTCTTAACTCCTACGTAAATTGCGTATATTAAGTTACTATGCCTGCGCAGTATATTACTTCTTAAATATACGCATCTAAAAAGCTGCATTTTCCTAAGTGTGAATCAGGTCCTAAATTCATATGTATATAAAAACATGAAAAACCATTCAAAATACACATGTGCTGGTACTTAGTCTTAGACAGATTTCACATTATGGGCCTGATCTAGACCTAAACGTATGCCCAATGGCGTATTGCGTCTCTGAGTTCTTTTACACAGTACAGTACATTACCCTGCACTTGCTTTTGAATCGCTGGGGAAAGGTATTGCACAAACTGTCGTACTTGCCCAGGTATGCAGGGCTGCAATTGCATGCATGTCTGGACCCTGTCCCATTATTTGTGATTAGTTTAACGGAACGCAGCTTGCGGCCATGTCTACGTTTGGGTCTAGATTAGGCCCTACGTATCCCAGCATCTCCAACAGACTGTGGTGATGCTGCGACATTTCAACAAATCCTATGGGAGTGCCCCTTTTTTCCCCTCACTCTATCAACTTAAAGGGCTAGAGTTACTAAAATTCTGCCCATAGCAACCAATCAGATTCTAGCTCTCACTTGTAAAAATAATTTTCTTCCTATGGCATAACATGTCTATAATAACAATATGCAAATATATTCGCACGCAATGCGAATCAATAGTAGCGCACATAATGTGAACCAATAGTAGCGTACGCAATGTAATTCAATAGATGCGTACGTGGCAATAAGAAAAATTAATACAGACGCAGGTTGTGTTCCAAAAATATTCATATCATATTTACTTAAAGAAAATAATGAAACACATGTTACAATAGCCAAAAATACATTAGATTCTCACCAGTGAATTCAGGGATCAGATCTGTCCACTCTCAAGGCTTCAATCCAGAACTCCTCTAGCTGTCTGTTTCTAAGAGCCAGCTTTTATTCACTTTAGAACAATGGAGCTATGACATCATAGTAGCTCCTTGTTCATTGGTAGATCTCATATCCCTGGGATCCCATTGGTGGGATCCCATAGTCCAATGAATGGAAAGTAAACAAATCTGATCCCTTTACAGTAACAGGAATATTTAACACTTTTATAATTGCTCATATTTTGCGAACGCATTTAGCAACAATTTTATTTTACATCCATTGGTGGCATAGTCCAATGAATGGAAAGTAAACAAATCTGATCCCTTTACAGTAACAGGAATATTTAACACTTTTATAATTGCTCATATTTTGCGAACGCATTTAGCAACAATTTTATTTTACA
>WWET01000390.1:15832-29242 GCA_011038615.1 Limnodynastes dumerilii
TAGCTCTGGATCATGCCCAAAGTGAGGTAAATTTGAATACTCAAGTTTCAGTACGTGTTTATCGTACTTTCATCAGGGTAAATTACATACATTAAAATGAACATATTTATAGAAAAATAACCACTTACCCCATCCACACCTCCCGACGTTTCCCAGTCACTGCACGCCGCCGTATCTCCCGGACCAGAAGGAACCCGCTCTGACGCACAGGAAATGACGCAACGGGGGAAACAGAGGCATCGCCGTAACTGGAGAAACCGTCCCCATAGTAACTAAAGGTAAACAAGTGAAACTATGTGAGTGAGGTTGGGTGAGTGGGTTTCTATGGTTACCCAAAGTGCCTCAGTTTTCTCTCCAATACACCCTATTAAAGTAGAATTTAACCCTTCCCTAACATACAATAATACTCCTCCCCCAATTTTTCCTACTCTATCCTTTCTAAATAAATTATAACCCGTTATAGCTATGTCCCAGTCATGATTTTCATTGCACCATGATTCTGTGATTCCCACAATATCTAGATTATCCCTTGCCATTATTGCGATTAATTCAGGGATTTTATTTCCCAAGCTCCTAGCATTTGCACACATTGCTCTGAGAGGTTGCATTATGAATCTCCTATTTATCAGTTTATTATTATTGCTAGATATGTTTATATTGCTTTTTATATTTTCTTTTCCATTTGTTGCTGTGGTTATATTATCTGTCATTATTGACTGGCCACCCAACACTTTTTGGTTAGGGGAGCAGCTATTTTTATTATTTTTATCACTGCCCCCCTCTCCTAGTTTAAATGGTTTCTAATAAAGCATTCAAACTGCTCACTTAGAATATCTGTCCCCACAGAAGATGGGTGTAAGTATGGAATGAGGACGCATCTAAGTGAGAATGCGTACACCTGATTCAGAGCCTTTGTGCATGGTTCAGCATATGCACCAAAGCACATGGGTGGGGAAGTGTAACGGAGCAAGCTATAGAATTTTTTATTTGGGTTTTGTAATGTTAATTTTTTAGTCTTTTCAGTTGTGTTATTTTATGTAATGTCTGTTTAGACTTTAGACTAACTTTTATTTAAGAGCTAACCTAAATGAAAAACTTCTTCCACGACGGCCATAATTCAATGAACAATAGCTACTGCGCATGCGTAATAGCTTTTGTGCGTAATCTGCACATCGTTTTGATACGTAGATTGCGTATATGCGGTCTTTTAGACTATGCATCGAAACGAAACGCAGATTACGTACAAAAGTTATGCAGATTACGTCCACAGATTACGCAGATTACGTACAAAAGCTACTACGCATGCGCAGTAGCTATTGTTCATTGAATTACGTCCGTCTGTGGAAGACGGCCGTAGTTCTGGATCCAGCCCAATAGCACTAAAAATGCCTGACCAAAATGTTGGTCTGTTGGACAATGTGCCACTCTGCAAAAATCATCATCACTTCTTCTATTAGATAGATTAATGCACAACTGATATTGTGGACAACCCTTTGATCCTGAGCAATTGTTTCTGATTTAGAAGATTGCTGCAGTCTGAAAGCCATAAGGTGTCCCTTGAGAGGGAGAGAAACTGTGCTTAGCAGGTGCTATGTTGAATATTAACCATTTTATAAATCCCATAAAGAGATAAATTGAGTTTACAGTGTAGTGGCATGAATAGAAAAGGTTCCCCGCACTAGTATAAGCCGTTTCATATACAGTACTGAATGGATCCTCTGTAAATTCAGGATCCACTGATCCTATATGAGGATTGGTGCACCGAAAAAACACTGAATCATAATGACAATTGAAAGGAAAGAAAAGAATCATATAAGGTTCAAGAACTCACAGTAAAGTATAGTGGTATGTACCAGTGCTCAAAGTGGAAATTTAGAAGTGGGGGTATGGAAATTTCAGCACCAGAT
Organism: Limnodynastes dumerilii; assembly: GCA_011038615.1. Classification (NCBI taxonomy): domain Eukaryota; kingdom Metazoa; phylum Chordata; class Amphibia; order Anura; family Limnodynastidae; genus Limnodynastes; species Limnodynastes dumerilii. Next base: position 17,740 of record WWET01000390.1, read on the forward strand.
GTGTCTTGAGTTTGGCAAAGTAAACAGGTCAACAATGAGAAATCACATTGTGTACAAGTCATGTGGGTCATGATTTCTACACTGAACGCTTCAAGTTTAATTAAATGATCTGGTTGCTGCTAGGGAAAAACAATGATAGTTCCCCCACAGGGCCGTTTCTAGGGGCGGAAGAGTCCAACCAACCTTATTGTCTCTCTTTTTGTGTGCCCAGCCAGCCTTATTGCACCTTCCTTCTGTGTGTCCAACCAGCCTTATTGTCCCTTCCTTGTTTGTGCCCAACCAGTCTTATAGCTCCCTCTTTATGAGTGTCCAGCCAGCCTTATTGCCCTTTTTGTGTCCAGCCAGCCTTATTGCCCCAACTTTGTGTCCAGCCAGCCTTATTGTTCCCCACCTTAGTTGTGTCCACCCAGCCTTATTGCCCCTCCTGTGTCCAGTCAGCCTTAATGCCACTCATGTGTCCACCCAGCCTTATTGCCTCTCCTTCTATCTCCAAACAGTTATTGCCCCTCTATATGTGTCCATTCAGCCCTATTGCCCTTTTCAGGTCCAGCTTCCCACTCCCCCATTCTAAATTCTCCATGCCCAAACTACTTTCTAAAAGAGCTTTTTATTAAACTTACCTTTCCTGTGTCTTCCGGCTCTCTCCTCCGTGGCGACCGCTCTGCAGGCTAATGACGCTCTGTCAGTGTCTCTCTGCGGCAGTGCGGCACAGGAGAAGTGAGCAGGTATGCCATACAGCGGTATGGCATACCTGCACTTGTGTGAGCCCGCTCTGAGTAAAAATACAGCCGCTCATAGAATCTTAGAATTCTATGAACAGCTGTATTCATACTCAGAGCTGGCTCACAGAAGTGGCGGTATGCCATACCGCTGTATACTGGCCCACTTCGAGCACTGGTATGTACAATTAAGAATTAACTTTTATTATATTTATCAACCTGATATTGTGCTTAAGCAAGTTCCTTAAGAAAGTGCAATGTACTGAGTGGGGAGGAGTAACACTAACATTACTACTACAGAAGCTAGGCTATGGGTCCCAATAGTGCTTTCCTTAAAAAATTACAGTATATAATGTAACTGGAACTGTTAGATCTCATTTAGACAGTACTAAATGGCAGAAGTATTAATCTGGGCACACACCTTTGCAATCATACGTGAGATGCGATGGCTCTTACAATATAACTGACTATAGCAATTTACGATCAAATCTGAGATCATCATCTCTCCTAATTGCTGAAACAATCATGAATCCATACACACTGTACAGATATCGGGCCGTATGCAGAGCTCCAGGCGCATTGCATATGTGCCCGGAGTTTGCCGATAATTGTTACTGCGCATGCGCAGTAATTTTGTAACGCCATCTACGTTTCTTTTTGCAATGTAGATTGCGTATACGCAGTCTTATGTATACGCGGTGAGTAGCACTTGTGTGTCACAACACTGAAGTCATGATTCCTGGTCTAGGCCTCATCTGTTTGAAGTTTGTATGTTCTCCTCATGTCTATGTGGGTTTCCTCCCACATTCCAAAAACATACTGAGAGGTTAATTTGGTGCTGAATAAATTAACCCTAATGTGTGTGTATTAATGTGTTAGGAACCTTAGTATGTAGCTCCAATGGGGCAGAGATTGATGTGAATATAAAATATTCTCTGTAAAGCGCTACGTAATCTGATATCGCTATATAAAAATCTGATAAATAACATAAATCATTTTTAGGACTTTTAGTAATTTTATAATTTTTTGAGGATGTTGAAATAGCTAAAACATCCAATGCAACCTTTTCATTACACATCAAGATCATGAAAATGTATAGTCTTTTGCAATATGGAACCAAATGGTTTGGAATCATATTATCGGCCCAATAATTGCATAGTTGTGTACTCAGTTTAGAGAACTGTATCTTTGAGTTCTTACTTACTGAGAGGTGTATTCTTGCTGCTGATGTTATTTACATTTCTGTTGTGAGTAAATGTATATACTGTGTACTACTGTAAGCTGTTATAGTGTCATTTTGAGCCTTTCTATTGAGATAGTTCCTATAATTTATTTGACAAAAACCATGTCATTAGCTGCATATACTTTTAGCTTACTTATATTACTCCTAGGAATAGTGTTCAGTGATTTACTTAGATAAAATGAGGAATTATTTAGAAGTAAGTTAGGGAAACTTAGCAATACTTGTATATTTTATTGTGATATACTGAGCTTACCAATCCTCTGTGATTTATTGTAACTATTGTAATTGTATTGTGATTTGTTATTCCTTTGCATTTACTATCACCTGAAATTGAAACCTTCATCCAAACACTCTAAACAGTTGATAGTCATTTAGACTCACTTATGTTCATCCTCACAATGGGCCTGATCCAGAATTTGAATACAGTTTAAGCATATATCCACTGTTGAAAATGCATGCATAACAATATAGTGGAACAGCACTTTGCAATAGCACTTTGCACACAGAATTGTACTCAAGTGGATATGATTATTTGCATACATTTAGTTGAACCTGCTCCAGTACTGCACATGCTGCAACTGAACTAGTGTTTTAGTTTGCACCTTTTCATAGGTGTAAGCTAAGCAATTTTTTGCACTGAGCATCTGCTGTACTGATGCAGGCTTACAAATATGTTTCAAAGAACCTGATTCACCTGAGTACACATATCCATGTGATGATCACTAGGGTAAAGGCTGCAAGGTCCGTCTGGTCATCTGTCACTTCTGGCAAATGCCAGATGGGCCACTGGTAGGATAGGCAGTTACCCTGCTCTGCTGGAGAGAGTCCGCTTCTTTCAGCGTCATTAGCATGTTGCAGGGAGCTCCGCACATAACTTTCTTATAAACCTGTTCCTGGAGCCTGGCAATCAATCAAGGAGTAGTTAATGTCATTTTGCAGCTCCCTCATTGGCTTATGCTGCTACTATGCACAGTTATTGATGTTCTGGACTGGGATATGAAGAGCCCACCTGGGGATACTGAAATGGGAGCCCACCATATAGTCAATAGTTGTTGGCAAACATCATGGCCGGAGGATGGTTATATCAGTGAAACCTGCAAATAAACTGTGTATCATCTGTTACAACCACAGACTGCTTCAACAGTCCAGTGTGACAAGTGTGTGTTATACTAATTCTCATTTACATTGACCCATATAATTACAGTGAGTTTCCTACTGACATATACAAAACAGAGAACATACTACTGACCACCAGGCATTTAGGACCACTTATGACAATAAAAACCTCATCCTAGTTAATGCCATACAATGCACACTATATCCGTGCTTTTGCCATGCCATACACACTGCACCCTAGTTCTCACTATACAATCGTAGATTTGACAGTATGGTCTACATATAAATGTTGTTTGTTAAGGGGCATTGGACTGTTTCTATCCATATTTGTCTTGATAAATTCAGTAAATATATACATAGAACAATAGTTTTTATAAAAAGAAAAAAAGGAACTTTATTCATATTAACAGAAAAAAAATCTAAAAATATAAATGTGATACCAATGTGATAAATAAAAAAGAATAAAAATTATATTTTGATGGGCTACATTCAATTAAAAGAAATATCTGAAAGGAAAACTATGAGAATTTAACTCATGAAATCTATGCATATTGAATCTCTACAGGCCTCCATCTATTCTTTCTGCCCCGGGCTTTTGTGTGTCTTTAAAGCTATCAAATCCACCCCTTTGTGTGTGTCTCTACAGCCATCCAATCTTCCCTCTACTTGTGTGTGTCTCTACAGCAATCCAATCTCTCTCCTATCTTGTGTTGTGTCTCTACAATCATCCAATCTACCCCTCCTTGTGTGTGTCTCTAAAGCAATCCAATGTATCCCTCCTTGATTGTGTCTATAGTCATCCAATCTCCCTCTTCAATGTGTTTGTCTCTTCACCTATCCAATCTCTTCTCTCCATTTTGTGTTTCTACAGCTAACCAATATCTCCCCTTTCATTGTGTGTCTCTACAGCTGTCCATTCTTTACCCTCATTGCATGTGTGTATCTACAGGCATCCAATACCCCCCATCTTGTGTGTGTCTCTATAGCCATCCTTTCTCCTTTCTTCCTTGTTTGTGTCTCTACAGCCATCCAATCTCTACCTCCTTGTGTGTGTCTCTACAGCCTTCCAATCCCCCCTCATTGTGTGTGTCTCTACAGCCAGTCTTTCTGCCCCTTCCTTGTGTGTGTGTGCTTAGTCATCCTTTCTATCCCTTCCTTCTGTGAGCCAGTCAGCCTTTCTGTCCCTTATTTTTGTATGTCCAGTTAGCCATATTGCCCCTTCCTTTTGTGTGTCCTGCCAGCCTATTACCCCTATCTTCCATGTGTCCAACAAGCCTTAATTCCCCTTACTTATTTGTGTCCAGTAAGCCTTATTTCCCCTCTTTCTGGGTATCCAGTCAGCCTTATTGCCCCTTCCTTCTGTGTGTACAGTCAGCCTAATAACTCCCTCCTACTTGTCCAGCTAGCCTTATTGCCTCCTCCTTATGTGTCCAGTCAGTCTTATTGGCCCCTCTTTATGTATGTCTACCCAGCCTTTGGTTCCCTCTCCTTGCCCAGCAATCAAATCTCCATTTGCCAATAATTTCTTATAGAATTCAGTTAACTTATCTTTGCTGTCCTCCCTCAGATTCTCTCCTTACCAGTGTGCTTTCTGCAGAGAGATAATGCTGATGTCTATGTTTCTATGTCTATGCCTACACTTTCTATGTTTCTATGATGTGACTTTAGGTCATGGTGATCAGAATTGCAACTGCGCAAATAACAGTCAGCTCTTTGCTTTCTTAGAGCAGTGTAGCCCTTAACTCCTGGCACACCAGGATCTCTAAACTGTATGCTACTGACACTGCTTTTCTCAAGGATTTGAAGTTGCCATGCATATATATGAACAAGGAACATCAATATATTATTTATATTTATATGTTTGTGTGTTTTTTTTTAAATAAAATTACAGGATGCATTGTGCTAAAATGTAATTGTCTTTTTCCATTTTTAATTGGTGTTAATTCCTACAGAAAATAAATAACTGACATGTATTGAACGCATTGCTATTAACCCAAAAGACACCACAATAAAAGTGCACATTGACATGCTTCATATTTTTATTACTGTCAGAATGATGTGTAATAACTTGGACAAGAAAAAAAGAAGGTTGTTATAGGGAAATCTGCTAAAATTCTTTTAAGAATGTCACCTTCAGACAAACTCCACTCTGACACTTTTTTAAATGTGACAAAGTTGACAAGAATAGGCTGTCGGTGAACTGTGGACAGAGCGTCGCTCGCCATGGAAACAGTAGTTTTCCATGGTGATTCATGCTTTGTAAGTCTGGATAACTTCATTTTCATTGCATGAAAATGAAGTGATCAGACCTTACAAAATAAACAGCATTTCGCCATTGACATTCTGTGAGAGGGAGGGCATGATCTTTGAGGAACTACATCTAAAAAGTGTTCTTCATGCTAAGCTGCAATGTAAAATTGTCCATAGAAAATCATCTGTTGGATACCTAATTTTATAGAAAAAGAGTTCAAAATCAGCCCCCCTAATTCTGGATCCAGTGCACAGATCCATGCTGGATACTTGGAAAACCCAACTATGATTGAAAATGGTAAATGTGAACTGCAGATACAAGGTTAAAATTTGAAACCAGGTTATTAAATCAACTGTTTCTGAAGATAGGGGCTGTATTCAGAGATGCGTTTTTTTATAAGGAATGCAATTATACCCATTCACGTTGTAAGCCAAACCCACTCACACCCATGACACTCCCCTCTCCCGGCCGTTCTGTCAGGGACTTATGAGTCCATAGACCACTCTGTTCTTTACGTGTGTACTTACGTGCGTATATGTCCTCCGTACGTGCGAATCTTAATAACCGCGCCCACAAGTGTTCATTTAAATGCCCCCCATCCACTTTTATGTAAATTTCCTAGTGCGTATTTTTACGTCTCACATCTGTACGTATGTCTCCAAGCGCGATTCACATGTACGTCCATTATCATTATCATTATTCATATAATCTACGTAGTGTACATAAATAAAGTTACTACGCGTGCGCAATTAAAACATACCTAAAAATACGCACGCAAATCCCTGCGAAAACGGATCTGTGAATACGGCCCAAGATTGTGATGTTTGAAAATTGTTTTAGTGTCTTATATACTATGGACAGTATAGATTAAGTTTTATGTGCAAAGTCTAGAACCATTGATTGCTTACAGTTATTTTTATTATTATTACTTATAGCACAATTATAACATTCAGTGCTAGGAAACACTAACCCATTGAGGGTTTACATTTAAAGTTTTTCCACCACACAGAGCGCATGGTCGTTATGTGTTGAATAATGGAATCAAAAATTGTATTGGCGAGATAAAATTAGAAGCTATTGTATTGAATAATAAATGTGTGACATAACCATATCCACTTTTGATGCTGTAACTAGTAGAAATGTGTAATGTCTTTCTCAAGTTTACTCAATGTTAAAAGTTGTCAGCCAGCCTCTAAAACCAGGTAATGGCAGGGACCAAGGGCGAATTATGACACAGTTTATCTGTTTGTGCTTAAGTTACAAAGTGTACATAAATGATTTTAAAATCTGTAGAGAAGTTATTTTCCAATCTGCTGTTACCATTCCCTAAACTCTCAAATGATTGAGAAGGACACAAAAAGAACAACAAGTTTTGTGCACATAGATAAAAATAGGTCATTCTAGAACTTTGCTCATTTTCATTTCAGCAGAAATTAGGAAAAAAAATCTTGTTATAGTCATGATTTCGAGCAGAGACTGCACAGCTTTTATAAATATGCTTGTACACAATGCTTTTTGTCTACAACAATAACTGCTGTTGTTTCCTGTCTTTTGAAAGAGACTAAAGGGACAAGGGTTAGGAAAAAAACATAGGGAGTGACAGCTGAGCAAGTCTAATTGAAACAAACAAGTACTTTCCCTAAAGCTTTTAAGGAAAGGAAACAGCTGGTGGCTGAAGGTTGTAAGTGACTGGAACAGTGAACTCATCACTGCTCTAAAATGTGATCCAAGCAACAACACAGTGTGAAGCATTTTCTACAGGACTAGAATGAAACTTTGTCATTTTAAAGTTGTAACTAAATCACAAACCCTGAGGCAGTTCATCAAATGCCACCTATTCTTAACTGTGCACCTTACCTTACATTTCAAGAAAGTAAAGCGTTTGCTTTATATTTAGTTATGTGGTCAAGTGATGTACTTTTCTGTCATTGGGCTAGATCCTGACCCCCGTGCACTTTACGTTCATGTGGGGGTTTGTAGTTATGCTCACGTAGCGGAGAGTGCACGCCCCCTGCACTCCCTGCTGTCATTAGGAAATCTGGACATTTACAAATTTTAAAAGAAATTAACCAGAAGGTGTCTATGGTGCAATATTATTTGGTATCCTAGTGACCACCACCTTGTAGATTGAAAAATAATAAATCCTATGTAGCTTGTGTAAAAAAAGTTACTATGCATGCGCAGTTCAACCGTACCTAAAAATACACACGGAAAAAGTAGCAAAAACGTAACTGTGAATCCGGTCCACACTGTTTACCCATAGATCCAAATGAACCGATTCCCGCTGTCTACAGTCTCGGCCCTTCGATATACCTGGTTGCGTATGTGTGATGCATATTCCTTTTTAGTCGTTACCATGGGAACAGCTGAAAGCGGCACTGTCAGTGTGCAGGCTCTCCTATTTACCTTAATACTACCCATCTAGAGTGAACAGAGATACTAATATAAAAGGACACAGGAAATCCTTTTACAACAGCAGTATAAAAATTGATCCAACAGGAATGGGTGTGGGTCTTTGCTGACAATGGCCATTCTCTCCCAGCCAGTTCCAAACGAACAAAACAATCGATTTCCGAAGCCCCGAAGACGGTGCTACAAATGGTGGCCTGGATTCATAGCTGTGCTTCCTTCTTTTTTTATAGACAGAAGCGCAGCAAAAATGAGCACTGAGCGTGCTCAGATCGGGAGCACGCACAGAAAGATGGGCACAAGTGTACTGCACTGCGCCTGTGGAACTGGGAGTTCCACAATATTTAAATGGAAAAAGGGGTGTTTTTCTCATTTAAATATTCTGTGCAGGGCTGCCTGGTGGATGCTCAACAGCCTTACGCTTACATCATCTTAGGGATGGTGTAAGCGTAAGGAGCAGCTCACTGCAGCTGTGGAAAGAAAGTGTAATTAGTAAAAAAAAAAATAACATTAAACACTGTATTAAAAAAATAATAATAATTTTACATAAATAAACACCTTCCCCTCTCCTAACCCCCCACCACTATAACTAAAATAAATAAATTATGCGAGCCCTACAGGGCATGCTGATGCTTGTAGAATTACAAGCACCAGCATACCCATGGATGCTAGGGCATGCTGGCTCTTGGAAAACCACAAGCGCCAGCATGCTCTGCCAGCAAGTGCCCGCTGCGCCATAGAAATGCCCCCATATTATAAATAATAAAGTATAGTGCCACCAATAAAAATGTCCAAATATTGAAAATATGTACCGTAAAAAATAAAAAAATAAATACTTACCTGCTCTGCCTTTTAATCTTGGGGGGGTCTTGTAAAGAAAAAAACCCTTATGGCACGTCGCAACACATGTCCTGCAAGGACATCCCGGCGCTAGTGACAACTCTACTGTCATTGGGGCATATTTATAACCTTGCCCATCATAAAAATTCACATTTTAGCGGATCCGCATTGCACATCCGCTAAAACTCTGAATCCGTTCCGGTAAGTATAAATTTACATCAACCCTTTCCCTAATCCTTACCCTAACCCTCCCCTTCCATGGCCCTAATTCTCCCTTTCCTGCAGCCTGACCCTAAGACTCCCTTTCCCGTAACCTAAGCAGCAAGCAGATAAGCAGAGTATCCACACTCAAAAAGAACTTTATCTACTTGCTAATAACATTCCCAAGAATCGAACTCCACATTTAGCGCTACACTCCGAGTGTAGCCAGGAGCCGCGCTTAAGTCTTCATTCCCCGCGGTCTCTCAGCCAGGCGCCCCGAACCTTCTTCTTGTGATGCGGCTCTACTAATGACTATATGGTAAGTAGAGTGGCCACTAGAGGCCACTAAATGACGTTAGGACCTCTATAAAAGAGGCCGCTCTACTTACCGTATAGTCATTAATAGAGCCGCATCACAAGAAGAAGGTTCGGGACGCCTGGCTGAAGCAAACTTTGGAGGAAGATCATCAAGGGGACATGACTTCATCCTACAGAAGAAAAAAAGAAATAATTAAAGAAGAATCTACAAACAAGTATTCCCAAGACGGATGACATCTTAACGGTGAGTATGAATTATTTATTAATTTTTCTGGAAACACTATGGGACACTCTAAAATAATTTTACACTGCAGGGTAGCCACCTGTATTTTTATACAATTATGGGGGCACATTAGGCAGTTTTATTGATGTGTAATGTGTTATATGTGTGTACTGTATATGTAAAGTGCTTATGTGTAACTGTATGTTTTTTTTTTACACAACGCAGCGCAACATGATTATAAGGCTTACCATGCTGACGCTGATAGAACTACAAGGATCAGCAATGCTGACACTTGTAGTTCTATCAGCGCAGCAAGGCTAAGCCTTACAACCATGCTGCCTGTGCTTGCCTTTGGTACAAGTATATTGACATGTGTTTTTCAGGGTCAGTGTCGGGCGCTTTCACAGCAGGCAAATTTTTCTTCAGGGATTTCACGTCGGACTAAAGGCGATTTAGTCAAATCGACTTTAGTGAATCCGACAAGTTCTATATTTTTTTTGTCCATCGATGTTTGCCTTGATGATTTGGCCAAAAGCTCAAGTCCCGGGATTTTGGCTTTAGTGAATACGGCGATTTGTTAATCACAGCCAAACTCCCAGGAGTTTGGGAGATTTGGACCAAATCGACTTTAGTTAATGAAGCCCTTAGAGAGGTAAATATATGTTTTTTATGATGATACTTTTATGTGACTTTAATGTTTGTGTATTTCTGAGAAGACGGCCGTAGTTCTGGATCCGGTCCAATGTGTGGATTGTATGTGAATGTTCTATAGTGCAGACTATGTGTATCTGTCAATTGTATGTGAATCTTTAATAGTATCAACAATGTGTATCAGCAATTTTGTTTTTGTATTGTTAAATATTAAATACAATCCTTGTAATATATTGAAACCTTTTTTTTATTTTATTGCATGGTCCAAGTATGTAAATTGTGGTGAGATCCCTGTACACATCATGCGATATGCAGCCTACCTTTTGCGAGGATGGTTGATGAAAGGCTTCACGCAGCACCATCAACTTTCTCAGGAACATGTGCGCTTCACCCATACCCTCAGCTCAGCTCGGATGGTTGTGGAGAATGCACTTGGCCATTTGAAAGGAAAATGGGTCTGATCCAGACCTACGCCTACTGGCGTTTTTACGCTTGGCGTAGTCGTAAAAACACTGTTTTCCATGTTCTGCGCATGCGCGTGGCAGATATTACGACTATTAGCTCTGAACGTATTTACGAAACTAAGGTCCACAGCGTAACTAGTAAACGAAGGGGCATGCCAGCCATATGACAACCGTAATTACACTTTGGAGGTGGGATGAGGCATGTAAATCATACAGTAAGGGCGCGCTAAGTGTAGTAACTATGCATGGAGCCTATGCACGCCCACGGTTACGCTCAGAAAAGTTAGGGTAGGGTTTGGTCGGCGTAAGATGGCATAAATACGGACGACCGAGGGGAGTGCCTAAGGGAGTGCTTCGTAGGTACACTGGCATAAATAGCATTTTTACAGCATTGCACATAGGAAGATTTCTCTATTTTAAAACTGCTGTCTAGGAGCCTGCAGCAGCTGATCAGGGATCTCTAAGAGCTTGAGGCTGTCCCTGACTCTCAGCCCATGGAAATAATAAATACAGGCACCACATGGGCAGCCTCCGGGGGCCTCATTCATCCTGGAGTGTGGAGGAGCACCCTGGGCTGTACATTGCTATGGCAGCACTGGGTAAGGGTGTATGACAATAGTTATGTGTATTTGTGGGAGTTTGTGTGTGTGACAATAGTTATGTGTATTTGTGGGAGTTTGTGTGTGTGACAATAGTTATGTATATTTGTGTGTATGTGTTAATAGTTATGTGTATTTGTGGGAGTGTGTGTGACAACAGTTATGTGCATTTGTGTGTGACAACAGTTGTGTGCTTCTATTGCTTATGCAGGGGAATTGCACTGTCCCAGGATTAAGGACCAAATGTGACAGGAGAAATCCAGTATAAGTTAGATTCATAGTTTATGTCTGTAATCTTTCAGATTTATGATAGAGTGTGTACTCACACATACACATAAGTAGCAGCCTCTTTTTGGATATTGTGTTTTAAAGTCTGTCTGGGATTGCAGCTGAGAGGGGGTGCGGTCTCAGAGAGGCAGTTTAGGAGACCTGGGAATCTCCATGAGGTATGCTCTCAGATTGGAAAGAA
>WWET01000390.1:48473-62110 GCA_011038615.1 Limnodynastes dumerilii
ATGTCTCTTCACCACACAGTATCCCCATAATGTCTCTCCACCACACAGTATCCCCATAATGTCTCTCCACCACACAGTATCCCCATAATGTCTCTCCACCACACAGTATCCCCATAATGTCTCTCCACCACACAGTATCCCCATAATGTCTCTCCACCACACAGTATCCCCATAATGTCTCTCCACCACACAGTATCCCCATAATGTCTCTTCACCACACAGTATCCCCATAATGTCTCTCCACCACACAGTATCCCCATTATGTCTTTCCAGCACCCCATAATGTATCTCCACCACATAGTATCCCCATCATGTCTGTCTAGCACCCCCTTAATATCTCTCCACCTCCCAGTATCCCCATTATATCTCTCCAACACACAGTATCCCCATAATGTCTTTCCAGCACCCCCATTATGTCTCTTCACCACACAGTATCCCCATAATGTCTCTCCACCACACAGTATCCCCATAATGTCTTTCCAGCACCCCATAATGTATCTCCACCACACAGTATCCCCATCATCTGTCCAGCACCCCCATAATGTCTCTCTACCTCCCAGTGTCCCCATCATGTCTCTCCACCTCCCAGTATCCCCATCATATCTGTCCAGCACCCCCATAATGTCTCTCTACCTCCCAGTATCCCAATCATGAAGTGAATGGACGCCGTTGTTAGACTTTGTAAGGCGCTCAGAGTGATGAGAGCACCTTACATTGCATTACAGTGGCGTCCATGTCAGTGCTGCGGTGCAGGGAGCGGGGGATGAGCGCCTATCCAGCACTGCATCCCCCGCCTAGAGGGTCCCACCGGCCCTGACATCAACATTCCACTCTTTATAATACCTATAAGTGATTTGTCATGGAAGATTGAAAGAAGTATAACAATGCAGAATGCGACAGGGAATCATAGAATATTATACAATAAATGTATGAAAGTATGAACCCTAACCTTATTAAGAAATTGCTTTTCTTTAAACCTTTTTCTTACATAATGAACTAAATGAGCTTTGTGCCTTGAAAATGAGACATATGTAATGTGAAAATTTTGAGAGTAAGTGGGTTAAAAAAATATATTTATAGCAAAGACATAAGACTAACCAATATAATCATATTCCTCTGCAAGGTTTCAAACACAGAGGATGGGCAAATATTAAAAGGGCATAAATAACTAACTGGAATGCATACAATATTACACAGTATGGACCAGATCCAGAACTAAGTATGCCAGCGAAATTACGCAAGCTGCTTGAGTAACTTTGACAGTTTGTACGTTCTGCACATGCGCACAGCAGATTTTTACGGATCGTAAGACTGGTCAGTCGTAACTATTTCGTAACTGCGTACGAAGGGACGTGTCAACCCTACGCTAGCCGTAATTACGCAATGGAGGCGTAATTATGGCGTAATTTAAGTATAAATAAATGCTTTGTCTCTAATCATAAAAAATCTGCTGTTCACAAGGAATATCCTCGGAAAGAGATAGGAGTGCACCATCACAAAAGAATTTAACTCCTTTAATGAATCACCACAGAACTTTGCCTGCAGAAACATAAATGATAATGATAATAATTTTCTTGCCAGTGACATAGGGCCAGATCCAGAGCTACGCTTTTACCACGCTGCGGTCTTACGCTAGCGTACCTTCGATGCACTCCCCTCGGCACACCCCTCTCATGTACGTATTTTAGGCGTCTTACGCTTTCCATACCCTACCTTAACTTTACGCTATGTAACCACTAGCGGACGGACTTCACACACGTAGCTACGCTGCACACCCATACTGTACGATTTAAATCCCTCACCCCGCCTTCGAAGTGTAAATACTGGTGGCGTATGGCTGGCACGCCTCTTTGTAAGTTGATACGCTACTGATACGTGACTGCCCCTTACACTATGCCTTATGTGGCGTAACATCTGCCGTGCGCATGCACAGTAAGTACTAATATGTGAATTTACGCTAGTGGCTAGCGTAAATTCACTCGAGAACGTTGTTCTGGATCTACCCCATAGTTTCCTTGCATACACACATCTTATCAAGCTACTCCTTACAGTTTTCTAGTGTTTAGATGTGATGACAAAGGCACTTAGATCTTAGGTCTATGATTCACACCCTCTGCTTCTTAGGTGCGTATTTCTCTGGTTTTGTACAGTGTGCATGCGTAGTCAACATGACTCTGCAATCTACATAGTCCTTAGGCACATAGATTAACATGTGTAGTCTTTAAAGACCGCACATAGTTTTTTAGCTAAGAGGAGGCATGCCACGGTCGGGGGAGGAGGGGTCCTAAGTGTGCAAAAACCTGGTCAAGTCAATACTCTGCACCAGGGGTTCTCAACCAGTGGTACTAGTACCATTGGTGATATTTGGACAATTATAAGGTGGTACTCAGGGCAACTGAGCAAAGAGATATAATATCAAATTGCAGAGGTAATGTTCTTTATTAATAAAATATCTTGGGAATATCTTGGGAATAAATGGTATATGTAGAAAATTTACTTTAAAATAACTGCAAACATATGTAAAGAACAACAAAAACCCTGAAAATATATGTATATGGGTCGTGGGTATGTGTCTTCATGATATGCAAAATGGTACTTGACATGATTCCATAGTGGGTAACTGGCACTCACCATAAAAAGGTTAAGAACCGCTGTTGTATACTATTGGTTTTACAGATGTACTCATTACTGGGCAGCAGTATATTGGGGATATCTCCTGCATCTCTGTGGGCCATTTTGGAACTTTCAACCATCATATTTATGGTAAGTTAATAGGTTTGTTCTTTGTTAGTGTATTAGTCCATTGTCCCAGTGTTCAACACAGTTAAGCCTTGGCAACGAAATTTTGATAGATGTAGGAAATTTTTTTTATCACATTTTGCACAATCCATGTACCTCAGGGCACTACAATCTCCTGTACATTTACAAGAACTTACTTTATATTTACCATTCTAAACAATGAATTTAATCATAAATCTGTCTCCATGTGCCATAAATTACTGAATGTCCCACTGGTATAGCAAGAGAACATATATCCAATATATCTTTACTCTCTAGAGTAAGGCGCCATACTATAAAAATCAGATCATGCATCTTACCAAAGACAATACTTAGCAAGATGGATGCTATTGCTATCTTAGCAGCCACTTTATTCTCAGAATTGGAAAGCAACACTAATTCTCCCTGAGGATAGCAAGATTAAAACAACTGGCAACTGGGGATTAGAGAAAATGAATCAAAATGTTTCTAAATTCTTTGTATAACATTATAAAATGCTGTTGAAGTTCATTTTCTAAAAACTTGGTCAAAACAGAATCATAGGGAGTATACAGAATTATAAGTCATGCATAAAATATCGACCACTTTACTTTTCTGCAATAGTTATAGTTTTTTGAAAATATGAAATAATGCTAAAAGAAAACTGGATATTTGATAAATGACCTACGATTGATACCCTACCCCACAACACACAACAATCACACCCAATAAAAGACACCAGCAACTCCCATTTCTCTAACCCTAACCTTGCCTTCCCCAGAGAAGAACCTTAAAACTCCCCTACTGCAGCGTGACCCTAACTTTAACCCTCCCTTCCCCAGAGCCTAACCCTCTCTGCCCTAGAGCCTAACCCTAACACTCATCTCTCCGGTAGGGTCTGTGGCATATGGTGGGTGCGACGGGTCCAGCGGGCTGCGGGTTCAGAAAAAGAATGGGTAAGTATGCCGATCAGCCATACTCATTCAAAAATATTTATAAATTCTAAGATAACTGTTTTTCGAAATAGAGGCAGTGAAAATGAGCTTTCTAAACAGCCATTTCTGGACAGAGATTGACCACGCACTGAGCCATTGCTAGAAAACAGCCGTGAGTAGATAAAATTGCTTGAGGTTTATGCTTCATTCAAAATATAGAATCCTCAGAATTGCCCAATCAATCTTTGGAATATTCAGGATAGTGTGTATGTGTTTGTGTGTGATCAATTCAACTAGAGAAGCAGGCAGTGTGTGGAGCTTTATTTCTCTTCTGGAAATCCTGAATTACTCATTGGAATTTGGTAGTCTTTCAGTTAAACTGGAAGAGTTGGCAAATCTTTTTCTCCATATGTTAAATTACAATACAAAAGTTTTTCAATACATTGATCTGTTTTACTTAACCAGTGTGTACCTAATATATGAGAGTGCCAACCAAAAAATTCTAATGTTTAATACCACATTCAAGCAGAGTTTAAAGAAACAAGAATAATGCTACATTTTTACACTGCAAAGTGTAAAGTGATGATTAATTTGATTGAAATATGTCCCTTCTAATGTTCATATATCAGGTACATAATGGAAAATCACTTTTGTGATTTTGTTGGTTATGTTTGTTTTCTATTTGTCATGGATCATTATTCATAATACATCACTTTTGCAGCTGTCTGTAAGTTGCAAACAGACAGCTGCAAATGTTGTAAAAAGACCCAATAGTAAATCTGATTGTCAATTCATTGCTGCCCACCAATGTCACAACACTTGCTTCAAACCATAAACCAGCTTCTGAAAGAGGTGCTAAAAACAAATTCATTTACATTCAGCTTACTAGGAGCCCTGTAGATTAGTAACATCTGTACTTTTTATTTCTTGGTAAAAAAAAGTGATTTCATTCTTGTCTGAGATACCTACGCAGCAATATCTACAATTCTCTGGAGCCTAAACACTAATGTGCAGATTTATTAATTATAAGCAAACACTGGTAAATTGTGTCCCCAGAGGAAGCACAATTAATACCATCTGACATCTTTATAAGCCAACATAGAACGGCCCAAATTCAACAGCCGTCTGTAGCTCAGGAGGAAAGCAGAGTAAGCAGGTGGTGCAGGCCCGGTGGTTTTCTTAAGTAGATTATAAAAAGGTTGTCTTAACAATGCCTAGAGGAACAAACCAATAAAATACAAGGATGTAAAATAAACAGCCCTAAACATTAAATCAGAGGGCCTATGAATCTTCAGGTGTGAAACAGAAGTAAGGCTAATATTTTCCTCAGGAAGAACAACAATTATATTGCTGGTTGTATATTGTTCTCCATATCTAATATTCTAGGAAAATCTGAAAGGAAATTTCGCTCTGAACACTTTTATACCAGATATAAATCATCCTTTTGAAAGATAAATTATTGCCAGACTCTTTTAAAGTTAAATTATTTGCCTTTTTTGTTGTAATAATGGTATTAACTTTGGAGGACTACAATTTATGAATTATATATAGACCAATTTGCCAAAAATTCTTCAAGACATAAAATCATTTGCATTGCAGTATAATTGATTGAAGCAAACATAAAAAAAATATATATTTTAAAAACAGCATGCTATTTTCACAATATTTTTATATATTGTGCAAACAATTCTTGTGTTTATTTTTATGATAACCCATAAATACATATAAATACAATTAAGTACACTATTTATTAACCAGTAGTTATCCTTAAATACTTAAATATAGAACCGGATCCAGAGGTTAAAAATAAGAGTAAATCAGGTGAAAAATGACACATGCTCAAAACATTGCTAAATTTCACAAGGATTCAAATTTGATGCAGGGAGAATACTATGCTTTTGCTTTTAGCACATAGAAATGGATCAGCCTTTTAAACTGTCATTTAGACTTGGGCTAGGATATATCAACTCTTAACTATATATACTATTTGCAACTGATGAAATTTGCCTCACCTTCAGTTCACCATAGTTTTGTAGAGGTGTAACTTTAAACCTGATTTTCACATAATTATTATAATTTAATCAAATAGTATCTAAAAAAAATGCTTTATTTAAGTAATAAATTGACTTAAACAAATGTCATCCATTGTTAAGTGTAGTATGTGATACTGATGGACTGAATGTTGACACCTGCCAAATTTGTAAATGTCGCTGTGTTGACTTGAACAGCCAGAAATAATATTAGTTATTGCAAACGAAGTTGCTGCACTTCCAGAACAAATAAAAATGATACAAATAATCTTTACTAGTGATCCCTAATAATGTTTTCCTCACATGTGATCTGATTTAATTTGTCTGGAAAACAGTTGCAATTAATGACGTTTAAATATCTGCATGAATATTGAACTGGACAGCAGTTACATTAAGTTCTGTCATCATTATCATTTTAAGTTTCTAATTTTATGATTTTTTTTTTATAGCAAAGCATTGCCGCACATGCCAGCATTTCTCTATTATTCTAATAACTAATTTTCTTTGTGTTTTATGTAATTGGGATTAAAAAAGGTTACATTACACCAGTCAGTCTATTTAGCTATACACTTTTATGCACATATTGCAAAGGTGAACTCATTTACAAAACAACCAATTCAAGGCCAGATTTACTAAGCTGCGGGTTTGGAAAAGTGGAGATGTTGCCCTAAGCATCCAATCACATTCTAGCTGACATTCACTAGTGTGTAATAAAGAAGTGAGAGCTAGAATCTGATTGGTTGCCATGGGCAACACCTCCACTTTTCCAAACCCCCAGTTTAGTAAATCAGACCCTCGGAGTGCAAGAGGGCGTCATTTAGAGTTGTGCCAACAATTTTTTGTTAGCAACTCATAACATTTTGTTTTGGTTTTGGTACTAAATCTTTGTCGAGTTTTGATTTTGGTTTGGCAAAGTGACCCTCAAATATTTTGTTTTTTTGTTCTGGATTTGTATATCTTACAAAAATTGACAAAAGCAGCTATAATTTTTTAATATGTAGTGTGTTTTTACTCTTGCATTATTAGTAACATCAATAACATTTATTTCCAGTCAAACTGGACTACCACACAACTTCTAATATTGCTTTTACCAGTATTGGTAAAGAAAAACAGAATGCTGGATAGGCACGAAGGCCAATAAACACCCGGCTGTATTGTCACTGACATCAGGGTTAAATCTTGGTTAACCAATTAGGGTATGTCTAGAGGTGGGTTGGGTGGGGTAAGTAAAGGGTCTTAATGGATATATAAAGGCCTTTTGCAGAAAGCACTTCCTAATTTTTTTTTTGCAGATGGGGCATAGGTTGGTGGTAGAGGGCATCAGCTGTCAATTTGGTGCAAGGGGAAGGGGAATAAGGTATGGATAGACATACCCCTCAAGTCGAATTAGAAGTCATGTGGCTTGGTACTGGTCTGTCTCTTCTGTATAACCATGGTGTACAATATGAAGGGGGTTAGTGCCTGTGCATCATCCATGATCTTGGGGAGCACCAAGGTCAGGAACTGCCTGTCCTCATGTTGTTTGTTTACATAAGCTGACTTCCCCACCAGCTATCTGTACCACATTGGTTTTAATCATATTTAATAGTCATCCAATTCCAATCAATAAAATCTATGCCCCCTTTTTAAAACCCAAAACAGAATGTTTTGCGTTTTTTTAATTCTCTTTTTCTATTTTGACAGCAGTGTACATCAATAAGTCACAGATGCAGAAATATTATACAACAGCATATTAAGTAAACAAAGCTCTAAGGATAGTAAGCAAAAGTAAATCAACATTTCTAGGTTCTAATATATGCGCAAATAGAGAAAAGATAAGAAAAGCATGCAACTCTAAAGTAAATAACATTACAGTAAATTATCATGTGACCAGGCTGAAAACTAGTTTGCAAAAGTACTGTTGAGGTTATATTTATCTATTTTTAGATATATATAATAATAAGAAAAAGAAAAAAAAAAGGGGAGGAAGTGGGGTAAAGAAAGAAGAAAAGAAAGAATGTGAAGAAAGTAGAAGGGACGAGGGAAAAGGAGAAGAAGGGAGAAAGGGTCTAAATAAGAAAGTGAGAGGAGAGAAAGAAAAAGAAGTAAAACAGGGGAATGTTGGTGTCCGCATCCGCCAAGGGGAGAGCAGATCCAGGAGTAGGAAGAAAGATAATTTTAAAAAAGTATATTTTTTTTATGGAGCCCAGAAGTGAACGGTATAACAAGGGTTCCAAACCGTATAAAAGGAAGAAACAGTGTTGTGTATGAGACCTATTTCTTTCTTTTTTTTTTTATAGCAGAAGCACTATGACTTCCAACACTAAGGGCTCCATTTACTAAATGGTGAAGACTTCGTTCTCAGTAGATAAAGACCATGGAAAACATGGCGATCATCAGCCTCCTCACTCCCGATCGTCAGCCTACTCTAATGAATGTGGGCCAGCTGATCGCTATATATTTACTAAGTATCAGCGTGGTTTTTAACAATCTGCATCGATACTATATATAAGTAAGTTTTTGTGTGTTTGTTTAATAATTCAAAAAAATGCATAAATAACAAAATAATTCTATACATTAAAATTAAAAGAAATAAATGTAAAGATAGAGTTAAACTTACCTGTCCGGCATCTTTCTCTTAAGTCCCGGAGATGAAGTCCTGGTGCATGCGCCGGGCCTTAATCTACAATTGAAACTGAGCATCTCCAGTGACAGTCCCGCAGAAAGTCCCTGGATCTCATTGGAGGTGAAAGTCTTTAGTAAATACTACCTGCGTTATTGCCAGGCTCACTTCAAGCCACTCATTATATTAAATGGAGCCCTAATACAGTGATGCACCTGTTCTATAGACTGGTCCATGATGGATTTACACCAGGACAGTAGTAATGCTACTGTACTTGAAACTGGTACTGCCATCACTCCAAGTAAATGTACAATGACATAGGGAAATGAGAAGCTGTTACCTTTACCTTATAACTAAAGATGTTGTTTTACAAGCAGAAAGAAATGTCCTCTTTGAAAGTTTAATATGAAGGTGTAAAACTGACAGGGCAAATAGACCCAGTAACTACAGTAATATATACCGCCTGTGCAACAAACACAGCATTCCTATGAAATACAAAAATGGAATGTCCAAGAATATTTAGGGGTGTAGCTAACGTGACAAATGGACTACAAAATATATCTGTGTATACAAACCTGAGTAGTCTTAGATTTGATTGACATACTAAACGACCAATAGAGAGAAAGATCATATTAATACTGTTAAATGAAATGAGAGCAGGTAAAAATATGAGTGAATAGATCGATGTCTATAATAAGTATACAAGTAGCAAAAAGAGTACAATATAATATACATATAAGTATAGGTGCAAAAAAAGCATGGACATATAAACAGTGGGACAGAGGACTCAAATGGGCACAGAGGTGTGTTCTGATTGGATTTGGACATAGACAAATAGAGAGAAGGACCTGTCTAATATAGCATAGTTTAAAATCACAGAAGAACATACATTTCCAGGAAAAAGAAGATTTGGCTTGATGTGACATCTGAATTTAGAGGGAGAAACTTAATTCTGCCTAGCTTTGACGCAGAACCCCAAAATTCGGAGCTGTCAAAATTCACACAATCTAAACAGTTCATGGGCGGGGGGGAGGCATTTTAATGAAGGAGTGTGGGCGAGGTGTGGGCACGGTTAGTTAGATACGCTCGTACGAAACTACTTCACGCACAGAAATCCCCACGTAAAGATAAGGCAAGTCGAGGCACTCGTAAGTCAAAGAAAACCCGTCCGTGTGAAGGGAGTGTCAGGGATGTTGCCTTGCTACATCCATGCAAATAATTGTGTACTTTTCTTGGACGGATCTCTGAATACGGCCCTTTATCTCTATTTGCAACACATCCACAATTATCGTGCAAAGACAAGACATTTTCAAAGACCACCCGGTATCCGTTATGTGTAGGTATATGCAGTTGCAAGTTGATAATCTTAGAAGTATTCATCTTTCTTATATTTCAACATATGAGAGGAAAAATTACATCAATGGTAGGGTAGTTTTTAGGTAGAATACTTCCCATCTGTGGACAAACACTGTATAAATATGTAAACTTGGGATAAATATAAGTATATCATAAATCTTGAAATAAATTAAGGGTCAAATAGGGTCTAGGGTCAATTTAGTTTA
The DNA here is from genome assembly GCA_011038615.1 of Limnodynastes dumerilii. Classification (NCBI taxonomy): domain Eukaryota; kingdom Metazoa; phylum Chordata; class Amphibia; order Anura; family Limnodynastidae; genus Limnodynastes; species Limnodynastes dumerilii. The sequence goes on from WWET01000390.1 coordinate 58,360, forward strand.
AAACAACTGGGTAGACTAGATGGTCCATGTGATCTCATCTGCTGTCACTTACTAGTTTTCTATAATAGGGTTCAGGATAAAACACGTCAGAGGGACTACTACAATGATGCTTGGGCACAGTGATGGTAGTTTGACAATTACAGAAACTCTGATATATTGTAGCTACTGTCAATCGTAGACATGGGCCCTGGGTGGCCTCTGAGAAATCAGTTGCTGTACAAGCTACATCTACAGGGAGCTCCTACCATTGGTTCTCTTGCTTCTCTATTGCTGCTGCCTCAGGAGCCGTCCGGGTGACATGCCTATGACATTTAGCTCCCACTATTCAGCTATTATTGGTATCTAAGAAAACACATTTATACTGCTAGGGGGTAACCTATTTTTTGTTCTGATATGTGGAATATACCATCTTTAATTTATTCTTCCAATTTAAAATGGGATTCCTATGTTCCTAACATTTCTAGGATCCTATTGCTGATATGTCAGCCGAGATTTGTTTTCAATAAGTTCCCTTACTAATACTACCATTTACTATTGAAGTCAAACATTGCTGTATAATTTCCAACATACATGTTGGTCTTATGTTTTTAACTGATTTTTATGTACAGTAATTTGTGCAATAAAATGATAGGTTTTATCTACTGCTCAGTTTTTATTTCAAAATTGGTGAATTTCTATAGTAGCAATTGGCAGTATATTAGCAGTAATGTTGTGTTACTTTAGCTTCTTTTATCTAATTATAAGAGAGTGGATAAGACTCTTTTTCACAGCTGCTTCTCACTAAGGACCGTATTCAGAGATCCGTTTTCATGGCTTGTTCCGTGCGTATTTTTAGGTACGTTTCAACTGCGCATGCGTAGTAACTTTATTTATGTAGTTCACGTAGACTATACGTGCGGAAGTGACTCACAGACAGACTTGTGAATCGCACGTGGGTAAATACGCATGTGAGAATTGGGCGGGGGGGGCATTTTAATAAAGGAGGGCCGTATGCAGAGTGGTCTTAAAGACCGCGTATACGCAATCTACGTTGCAACAAGTAACGTAGATGTCATAACAATTACTGCGCATGCGCAGCAGCTTATATCGGAAAACTCCGGCCGCATATGCAAGGCGCTCGGAGCTCTGCATACGGCCCCGAGTATTGGCAAGGTGTGGGCGCGGTTAGTTAGATAAAGAAGACAAGTCAAGGCACTCGTAAGTCACAGAAAACCTGTCCGTGTGAGGGGAGTGTCAGGGGTGTTGCCTTGCTACATCCGTGTGAATAATTGCGTGCTTTTCTCAGACGGATCTCTGAATATGGCCCTGAATGCCTTTTTGACTTTAATGCACTTAGTGGCATTTTCTTTCTATTTTTGGTGAATACTTAGTGTCTTTAGCCTCCATCCTGTATCTTGAAAGATACAGGAACTGAATTAGGATGTAACTAAATTGATGTAAATTGGGTTTAAGTCCAACTGGTATTAAAGTCTAGTTTGCAGAAAATGGTAAAGGTTGTGTGTAGATCCCAAACTTAACGGTGCCTGTAGGGGCAGTGGCATTTTTTTTAACCCCCTATCAGCATGTGTGTTAAAAATGTATAAAAATGGACGTATTTTATATTGCAAAAAGTATTCCATCTGAAGTTTTAGTATTCCTATATCCCTAGTACCTTCAACTAGTGTGTCCAGGTCCTTAGGAGGACTCATTGGGCCTGATCCAGACCTACGCCTATGCGCTGTGCGTACTAACATACAGTGTATCGCATGCACTCCCCCAGACACTCTATCCTGTCCTAGCGTATTTACCCTTGCTTATGCCGGCTGAAGGCTACCCTAACTTCAGCCGGGGTAAGCGAAGGTAAATACGCTGTGACCGGAACATATTTACTAAAACCCCTCCCTCCCTCATTACATTACCTCCCCCCACTTACCTACACTAACCTTTGTGTAGTAACATCAAGGAACTTTCCCTTAACCAATACTACAGACACCCGATAATAGATCTGGCCACCGCATGCGTAGAACGGCTTTTCAGCCGTTCTTACGCTGCTGCCTGGCGTAAATACGACGGGCAGCATAGGTCTGGATCAGCCCCATTGAGAGCTGATAAAACCTCTATCTGCTTCAAGAATTTTACCTGCTGTATCCTGTCACCTGAAATAAGCTAAAATTGCATCTGTTCCTCTGGCTGACCTGAGTGAACCCAGCACATTGTGACCATTGCCAGCTTCCGAGGAGTCCTGAACCATAGCAAGTGGTTTAGGGGGACATTAGTCAGACACCCATAAGGGGCGAGTAGCAGTTATATTAGTGGTTACCCAAAAGGAAGTGGTTCTTGACACCGATTGTAGGAGTCTAGTTGTGGTAACAATCGTTTACTGGCTGCAAGAAGGTACCTATACAAATGGTGTAGGAGCTATATTGGGATAAGTTTCCTGTGGCAACTAAGGCAACCTAATAGGGCAACGAGCAGGAAAAAGAAATATCTGACCAGGTCAGAGCTATCAGCGCCAGACAGGAAGATTTATACCAGCTATGGTTTGTGTCAACGGGAACTAAATTTCAGTACACACTTCAGCAGCAACAACCTAAGGAGTGGCCAACTCCTATATCAGAAAAAGGGAAGCAAAAATAAGGGTGCGCTAGAAATGTGAAAGCCAAAATTTATTATAAAAATACCATGTCATATGTATCATGCACACATATACATAACAGATAAAAAATGCATAAAAATCACAAAATAAATATCCAGACTCATACAGAGCATATGTGTCTTGGGGCCCCAAAACACAATGCTTGACCTATATTAATGATAATAAAATACGGATGTATTCCAATATGTATACACAGTCAAGGTGCCTCTAATGATCCGATATATGGTGTTCCCTCACCTCCGGTATAGTGGTGAAAGGCAACTACTTAATATATAGCGGACATCCAAATTGCAACAGAAGTAGATAACCCGCTACATAGACAATCTCCAGGTTACTACAGCTAATCGAAAGCAGGTATCACTCTTCATAAAATGTTGCTATAAATCATTCACAAAGCTGGTAACCGGATAGTCTCAAAACAATTGTAAATAATCCAGCCACATGCTGTAAGTATTAAAGTTGGTTTATGCATAAACTCACGATTAAGCTGGCCGTACTGTCAGAATGCCTCCCGGTGATTGTCCTAGATATATTCACGTGGAGCCTCCTGCCTGCTCTCATATAGATCTTGCCACGTGCAGGCTAGCTGCGCGGCCGCGACCCCGTCGATATAGGTCCGGGGCGGGGATCGTATATAGGTCCGGGGCGGGTATCGTCTGGCTGCTGTGGACCTACTTGCAAGGTTCCGGCTTGTCACTCCACCCACAGTGCCGTTCGTAGTGAAGATTCCTCCTGACGGTTTAACTCGGCAACTGTGTGCAAAGGGGTAGGGCTCTGTTTGCAATTGAATGACGTGGAATTTACCGCTGTTTGGAAAAAGAAGATTGCCCTTCTCATCAGAGGATCCTTGTATGGTGTATGTATGAGGCTGGATATAAGTATAAAGAAGCACTTTGATGCGTTTTTCCCTCTTGGGTTTCCTCAGAAAGGATACTGAAACAGTTGGTGACCACTAGTGAGGTATACATCCTGTTACTTCTGGTGACCAGCAGTAGGCAGGGCTGCCTTCAGAATTTGTGGGGACACACTAGTGGGACCCTGTCCCCTATGTATTGTCATTGGTGACGTCACAGGGACGAGGCTCCACAGACCTGCGTCACCATCTGGCCGGTGTGT